>BHFT01056950.1:0-38003 GCA_004320025.1 Laticauda laticaudata
TATATAATTTTTTATCGTATTTTCTAAGGTGCAATAAGTTATAACTAATCAGGGTAAAAAGAATAAAAGGGAAAAAGAGTACAAGAAAGAAGATCTTATTTTCCCTGTTCAGAATCTCAGTAGGATAAATGATAGCTTAAGATCCTGAACAAAGATCCTAAACAAGGCATATTTATTGTTTAAAAAATGCAAAACATTCATTTGGGGCAAAAGCTCTAGACTTTATTTCCACCCTTACTGCTTACAGTGTTAATTTTTTTAATGGAGTATTTGTTTCAATCAATATCAGTTATTTAAAAAATAATGCATCCAGCACATTTCACATTTACAAAGAGCCAAGTAAGAAAAAGAAAAGCTCAGTGATACATAATCATATTTTAATGGGATTATTCATCTGAATGGTATTGTTAAGCAGCATAAAATAAAGGTTCAATTTCTTTTGTTTCTTTTGGTAGAGTTCAAAAATTCAGCTATTGCACTACTCTAGTGGATGAAAGGGTGACAAAGGTATTATAATCTCATAATGTTCTAAGAACCTCTTTTTGTGCATGGTAGTTTTTTATATTAAATGAGGTACATAAATCATGGATTTTCTGTTTATTGACCTAGTGTCTTTAAGACTTGTTATAAATGTCATTGCTGGAGCTAATGGTTAAATGAGGCATTTAAGCATCACAACTAGTTTAAATCAATAGATGATTATTTTTGCCACAACTTTTTTTTTACTCTTTTGATCTTTTGGACTGCTACACCAACTAGGTTAAATCTGAAACAAAGTTACTAATATATTGGATATTTTCAAATTTATTAAAACAATGTGTAACAAAAATTCACAACAATAGTACTAGCACTAATCAATTCTGGATAATGTCTGTTTCTGAAGGATCTTCTAAACCAGGGGTCCCCAACCACCAGCCCCTGGACCGGTACCGGTCCATGGATCATTTTGTACTGGGCCACAAAGAATAAATAATCGTGATTAAAATATATATAAAAATATGTTTTTAGTAAAGAAATAGTAAAGAAGCCCTTTACTATTGGGGAAGAATTGATTTTAGCAGTTCTTGAAAAAGTGTTTCTATGTGAAACTGGTCCCTGGTACAAAAAAGGTAGGGGACCACTGTTCTAAACCAAAGGTCTTCAAACTTGGTAAATTTAAGACTTTGGGCTTCAACTCCCAGAATTCCTGAGCTAACATGATTGGAGGAGGAGTTCTTGGAGTTGAAATCCATAAGTCTTAAAGCTGTCAAGTTTGAAGACCCCTGTTCTAAACTGTTTTTGTGGTCAGGGAGTTAAATTGGTACAATCTTTGATTATAAAGAAAAGGAGGCCGCTAGAAAATCAAGTCTGTTGTTCTCAGCTATATACAAAAGACAGATACTTGTCTTGTTTTAGCTTATCACAAATGGTGCCCAGGCTTGACATAAATTCAGTGTTCTTTTGATTGAGTTTTAAGGATTTGTTTTTATACTGCAATCTGAACTGTTAGCTACATGAGACAGCATCCTGTTCTGACAATAGTCATGTCTGTACTCATAAAGAGACCATTTTAAAGTTAGGCTAGTTCTAAAGGCCCCAGTCTGGAGAAGGTTGGCCTGACCTATGCTGAAAACCAGGGCTAGTATGAAGATACCTTAGTATTGCTCCTGAAGTGTCAACAGAAGTGTTTGGAAGATGACCTGCTCATAGGCACCCACCCTCTTGGTGACATCACTATTATTCGGAAGATATTTGTCTCACTCTTTTTTGCTTCATTTTTGAAGGCAGAGCAATTAACAACTGATTCCCACAAACCACACCAAATCAGCTAAATAACATCCTTGATTGCATTTCTGGAAACCTACAAGTCTTACGTAAAAGGCCGCAAAGCATATACAGTACTTCCAAACTGCTTTTAAGTCACATGTAGTGACATATCTTAATTTTATTAAACTTTTCTGTACAGAAAACCAGTGCTTTATTGTTCTAAACAGAGATCCTATGGTTTTTCACATTTATCTTGGCAATTCATTTTGAAAAAATTGAATAGTAATGAGAAGTCTCTGAAGGATAAGCTATTTAAAACTCTGGATTAAGGCAAGAGATATGGATATGATTATTGGTGATATGTAATTCATCTGAGGTATAGTCAAGGCCAAGATGAAATTGAAGAGGAGAAGGAGGAAGAAAAGTGCAGGTTTTAGAACAATTATGTACTATAGGCTAAAAGGGTGTTTCATCAAAAGTTCGGTTTGATTGCTTTTGAGCAATGCACTGAAATTAAAGAAACCTTTCCCTTGAAAGTGATGAATTAAAGAAATGCAGTACCTCCCATCAATTATAATCACTAAAAAGGTATATTATAAAAAGGTATTCAGAAATTCCTTTTCACTATAACCAAATGGCCAGCTGAATTAATTGGGCCAGTGTTCCTGGTTGTCAAAATATAAGCTATTTGGTTGTCAATAGCTTTGGTTTCTAAGTCTAAGCACAATTTGGAATCACATTGTGGAGAAAGACATTTACTTTTATATCTACATGTATATATCCATCTATATATCCCACCTTTATTATTTTTACAACAACTCAAAGTTGAAAACAAACCCAACAAGCCTTTCTCTTCCTATTTACCCCGCAATAACAACTCTGTGAGGTGAGTTCAACTAAGAGAGAATGACTGGCCCAAGGTCATTAACTTTAATGTCTAAGGCCAGGAAATATCACCATAACTTGAGGTTAAGCAATATTGCTTTCTATAATCCTAATACACTTAAGCTATGAACCATTTCTTTAATAAACTGTGAATTAGAGTTTATAAAGAACTATAGGCCTGCTTTGTTAGCTTTTCTATTTTCTTTGTGTGAAAGGATTTTTTTTCATCTTTTACCTGTTAATAAATTTATTATGTGGTTTTTGCTCTGACATAAATCTTATCCTTAATACTGGAAAACAGCACAAGATGGAACAATAAACTGCTTCAAAAGTGCCATTGAAAATAAGAATATTCCTAATCAGTTTCAACAGAACAGGGTCATTATGTAAAGCTTGTACTAATTTGCTAGATTCTTATTCACATTCCCAGATAAAATGTAGCCTCATGAGCCAAAATACTCATATAGGAGTACACAACATGAGAATAATGTATTTGTCTCTGTAGTTATGTTAATCTAAAGTTATGTTAAATTATGCCAGTAGTACAAATCAATAAATGACAATGGTATCTGATAAGATTACTCAGAGACACTAATTTGTCTATGAATTCCTCTTCATTTTAAATGATCTTTCTCTTTTGAATTCAGAATTTCAAACAAATAATCTTCTGAACTCATTTGAACTGTCCCTTTAGCTATTTCTGTCTAATTCACACTTGTTGACTGCTTAGTGAATCACAGGACATTTCTGTTTTGAGAAAATTGAACTACTGTATTCAAGTCAAATGGAATAAGTGCAGTATTTCTTATTGCACATTTATTAGCTTTAATCTAAAGCACATCTGCCTGTAAAATGGATCAAAGAACCACCTGGTTGACTCAAAAAGAACACATATAGGCCAGCGTTTTTCAAACATGGCAACTTTAAGATGCACAGACTTCAACTCCCAGAATTCCCTAGGAAGCATTTTAAGAGTTGGCATCTTAAAGTTGCAAAGTTTGAAAACACTGACATAAACTATCTTAGTCCAAAATATGAAAAATCTTAGAAGTTTGAAAGGCTCAAATAGCTTGGAATGTATTTCTTTTTTTCACTTTATTCTCTCATTCTCCCCACCCTTCTGTCTTTAGTTATTTTCCAATATTCTCTATACATTGCTAGATGCTTTGTATTTTTAAAAAAATGTATGCAGGGGAAAATCTACAAATGATGCTTTAGATAAGCTGGCAGCTGTCTTAATTTTGTCACTAATTCATAAAATGATGCGTGCTAAATCAAGGATCATCCTAGGCAACTAAAAAAACATCTTGAATCTGTGGTCTGTGTCTTAAAATAACTATCTTCTCTGTACCTATATCTATATGTAGATATA
This sequence comes from Laticauda laticaudata, assembly GCA_004320025.1. Classification (NCBI taxonomy): domain Eukaryota; kingdom Metazoa; phylum Chordata; class Lepidosauria; order Squamata; family Elapidae; genus Laticauda; species Laticauda laticaudata. The sequence continues at coordinate 4,004 of BHFT01056950.1, forward strand.
CAAATATACTTTTGTAGATGTGAACACACACAAATGAACATTTTTTAAAAGCATTTTTGGTCTCTGCACTTGCAGCTTTTATTTGCTTCATTTTTTTAAGGAGAAACTATAGTTTGACTCTGATGAGAGTCCCACTAATTTGAAAAGGCAGCTCTCCCTGTGTTAGGATGGGTCTTGGGATGGGGCTAGCAAGATATACTGTACACTGCATGCCCACAGTGAGAAAGTTCCTACCAGTTTTTAATAATTCATGTTAAGTTAATACTTTTATTCCCTTTCATTTTGCTTTCATTCCCTTCAGAATTTAGTTCATGCCTGGAGCTCCAATATACAATCAATCCAAATAATAATTTTCTGGATTTAATTTAATGGATTTTACACTTCTGTTTTATAAGCAAATCTTTAACATGTTCTACTGAATGAATTATAATAGGGAATATAATACTAGGTTTAGTATTAACCTAGTTCCAGTCTGCACTTTCTCCTACATGATCATTTTTTAAACTAGCCATGCACTAAAATAATAAAATTAAAAATATGCATTAAAATTGTATTTTGATTAAATGTATAGCAGATTGAGAAAGTAGCCCTTTTTTGAAAAAAAATGCAAACAAACATTTTTAAAAGCAATTTATCTGACCGCCCATGCTGAGATACAATTTTAAAAAATTATGAAAAGCTTTAAATCTTCCAACATGGGAATTTGTGGTAGTTTATAGCCTAATTGTCATAATTTACACCAAAAGCATTTCCATGCACACTATACTGCAACAGCTAGGATAAAGAAATAATCAAGACATGATCTGATTGGCTCACAAGGACTTATAAATAATCTACCAACCATGAGAACATATGCATATACTTCAACAGAGATGCTATAACCAAGCTGTAGACTTCTCTTTAGACATGCAACCTTATTTGGCACACATGAGTTCCAAATTTCCTATAAACCAATAGCACTTCTTCCTCCATTTCTTATAATTGCCAAAAGCAATACAGAGATACAGAAATTCTGAAACAGTCATCACAGTGACCTATAGCAAGTGACTATCTTATCTCTTTCAGGAAGGATCTACAATTAGCAAAGTCAGATCAGATAACCTTGAAGTAGCAGCTAAGATAACTCTACCATGATCTTGGAGATGGAGAGGGGTACTTTGTGTTTTTAAAAAACTGGAAAACTGGAAAAACTGTCATCAAAATATCATGATTTCTGTCATTCTCTATCCTTCTGGGTTTTGTTTTGGTTTTGTTTTTTTGCCATGGGTAATAGGAGAAGTAATGGGGAAAGAAGAAGGGGAAATGGTTCCTTTGCTACAAAGTAGAAACCCAGAAGTGATTTTTCTCAAGGGATTAGAAAATTGATTCATCAGAGGGGCTCCATTCTGTTGCTCTTCAAACTAGCAAGTATTTGTACTTGTCAGGTTGTAAGTCAACATGAAAGGGATTATTATCCTTTGTAAAAATATATTTTTACAATATATAAATCCTTTGTAAAAATAAAAACTAGCAAGTATTTGTACTTGTCAGGTTGTAACTCAACATGAAAAGGATTATTATCCTTTGTAAAAATATATGTCCCAATGCAGAGATTGCAGGTCCTGTTTGTGCAAGTGGCCTGATCAGTGACTAAACTATATCCAGGAAAAAACTAAGTTGTCTAATAGATGTCCCACTTTTTGCAGCAGTATAGGTACTCTTGTTGGCAGGCCCAAGGCTACCAGCCTCATCTTGGATAGCCTAGTTCATGTACCATCAAGGAAAAGAGAGGTACCATCTTTCAACATGCTTCATTCTGTGCTGAGTGAGCCAAACAAAGGGCAGGGCAACAATTCCAGCTAGTTTGGGCGAGTCATTGCCAATCCCTGGCTATTAATGATTGCTGTACAAAACATCTTTGCCCATAGTATCCTGAATAAAAGGAGTTTGGGGAATAAATGGCTTGGTGGTTCCAGTAGTCACTCCTGGACACTATGTGAAGCAATTTGTGTATCTTAAAATATGCATTCCTTTCCCAGATTTTTCCAATCATCCACAAGAATCTAATCCTAATAACTCAATTACTTTATTCATCCCCTGTCAACTCATCAAACTGAGGGTGGAAGATGACCACTGTCTCTAAAAAACACAGCTTATCTGAGATGCTCTGAGCCAGTCACTGGCTTACTTAAGAGTCATGGCACAGAGACAGTTGTTCATTCTACTTGAAATAAGCCACATATTTTTTTCAAATTTTCTGATCAGCATTGGAATGATTTTCACACTTAATGCAGTTTCCACATGGATCTGTGTGGAAACTTCATCATCTGAGTTGCATGGGATTCCTCTACCTCTCTCTAGTAGTCTCCCACTTGTTCTCAAAGTCACTTCCAGTGTTCCCACTCCATTTATTTGCATCTAATTATTGTGTGTTGGGCCTCAGCCAGCCAACTAAACAAAGTACACTGGTCTGAGGTTGTACACCATACACAATGTGTAATTCTTACTATACTTGACTTACTGAGCTCAGAGAGTATATATGAATGAGTTCACTTGCATTCTGTTGATAATGAGTTTGAGGAGGCCTGAATATGAACCACAATTCAAAGAATATGCACAGAGTACACACAAACATGTAAGCTCAACAAGTCAAGAATATATTGCCTTTCCAAAAACTTCTATAAGATGATTTGGGATGCTTGTTGAGGACAGTTTCCTTTGGAACTGTTGAGTTCATTTTTAAAAAATGAAAGGCTAACTCTATATTTGGTTAAATGGCTGGGCTTTAGTATTTTCTGTACTGTTTGCTTGTCATCCCATTTATTTGAGACCTCAGAGTGCTTTTAAAATTGCAAAGTGCTCTGTACCAATTGGGTTGAGCTTTAGCCGAATACAGTCTGCACATGTTCTTGTACATTGTTAATGAAATCAGTTGTGTGTTTCCTGCAAAATCAAGCTTTTTTTTCAGTTCTATTTGTTGTTTGTGTGCATTCTATGGTTTATCTCTTTTATCCACTGCTATGAGATTTGAGATACATAATATGCAAGAAGATTTCTGGGTTTTCTAATGGGATCTTAGCAAATACAGTATTTAGGATGTTAAAAGCAGAACATTTTTTTTTTGCTAAAGGTCTCAAGTAGGAACTGTGACTTTAAAGCCTTTATTATTATCATTTTTTGCAAACACTACAAGATTTCCCCCTTCTCCCCAACACATATATTTTCAAACTAAATTTGCTAGTTGAGCCTGCTGAGTAGGTGGAATGACAGTGCATGCTAACTGGCATCTATCACGCAGGGAAAGTGGATTATTAAAAATGAAAGAAACCTGTATGAAGTGGGATAGTTGCCTGCATAGAAAGCAAATTGCTTCCACCTTGTTATGGGGAAATTCTTTAATACGATCAAAAGGCTTGAAAAGAACCACTTAAATCATCAAGTCTAACTATTTAGCTCCCTCTCCCAGTTCTTCCCAACTTTTCCTGCAGTTTGGTGGCAGATAGCAATTTTTACCAGACTATATACAATGGGACCACATGTTATATTTAACACACATTGGCACTAGACTCTTTCCTGCATACCCAACCCACATCCAAACATAGTCCAGCATTTAATTGTTTTCAACTACCTTTGAACAGCTAAGTAATACCTGATTATGTTTGGGTGGAACAGGATTAGAAAATATCAGAGCTGTAGATGAGACTAGGGAGAAAAAAAATCCTATAATTTGTCAATGGCAATGACATATTATGAAAACTACAAGGTTTTATAAAATCACTGGAGTCAGCTTCAAATTGGAAAAAGACTTTACTAAAAATGTTTTAATTTCATTGTACTGAGTTTCCTGGCACATCCATAAGCAATCAATATACAGGAGTAAGATCTACATTGGGGAAATGCTAATTATATTGCAAATGGAACAGTGGAACTCATTTTTGTCTCTTAGGAGTAATTCTGTTACAGTGTTTCTGGAAAGATTAAACAAATGTGTCATTGCTACAGGATGCAAAGCAGGCTATTAACCTGAATAGCTTTACATGATTATTATGTTCACAGGTAGTTGAGTAACACTTTCTGAAGAACACATGAAGTCTTGTGCCTTACTTATTACTTCAGTGGCATCTGCTTGGCTACTATAAGCAACTGAAATGGATAGAAAGATGAACATTTGGTCTCATACAACCTTCTCTTCTTGTGCATGTATTATTTGTTTTTATTGAGTTCTATCTCATTACCATTTTTACAGTTTAATTTGCATAACATGACTTGTCCCTGCACATGAATTCTGTTAAATGAAAAATAATTAGGGCTACTAAGAAACTTTGCATTGTCTTTAGTTTCAATCAAAGTAGTAATCAGTGTATGAACCAAAGAGCATTTTTTTAAAAAAAACAAAGCTTTCTGGGAAGCTTCCCTCAAATCACAGGGAACAAAATAATTCAAAATGTCCCTTGCAAATGCTGGCCAAACAAAGCAAAGCTTTTTCTGACTGGAGAGTGAGGGTGCATATTTGTAAAGTGCTTCAGATTTGTGTTTTATGTTGGTTTGACAGATGTTTTATCTTAAAATGGAGAGAATAAATGAAAAAAAAAGATATCTTCCTTTGAACTTTCCTAGTCTATTTTGAAGTAGCTTCTCAATGATTGTCATCTGTCAAAAGTTGCTTTTAAATTTTAAGGCTTTTATCTGTAAAATCATATCCTCACACTCCTCAGGAAATCACACAAGACAATGAAACAGGCTTGGCATACTTTTCGACAGTGGCACTGTGTTAGTAGACCTGGTCTGAGAATCATTTGATAGAATTAAAATGTAAGCATTGATTTTTTTAAAAAAGGTTGTGAGATATGAAGCCAATTTTTAGAATTCTACCACAATAAAAAAGTATCTTAGTTTTTTTCTGCCACTCTTTGTCATTTTTTCTGTGAGTCCTTAATCAAAATTTTGCAGATTTAAACTTTCAAATTCAATGTTAAATTTTAAAGCTTCATCTTCATTTTCCAAATCCCTAAAGATTCCACCATCTCACTTCCAGTTAGGTTTTGATTTTATTGATTTATAGATATGTTGTTCTTTTAAGGATAGTCTATAGTTGTCTGAGGTTTTTAAATAGCTTTAGTGATTGCAGCACTGCACCACTTAACATGTTTGTTTAGGTTTAACTCAATTCATTGTTACATGTTCAAAATTGCTGAAATGTAGCAACAGACTTAATCTCTTTAATTTCACAAAATAAAGGAAATTGAAAATGATTATTGATATATATGGTGTTGATACAAATTTGAACTGAAGAATAACAAAATCTCCCATGTTTGAAATTTAGTACTGTCAAAATGCTACTTAATTAGATTAAGTCAACTGTTCCATCACAGTTCTCGTGGACTACCTTTCCAAATAAAACTCACTACTACAGGTCATTTTCAAATTATTTATACAAAGTTCATTCTCAGAATGCATTTATTAATTGGCTACATTCATTTCAGTTTGGAAACATATTAATAAACTCAGATTTAACATATACTGTAGTCTACTTATCTTTTAACTATTTGAGGCAGTCAAATTACAAAAAATATGATAGTTTTAGTTTATCCCTTATTTTACCTCTGCAGACTCTCAAGGTCTTAATGTCTGTGATGAATTCAGGCACAAATGAATTAGCTAAGCACTGATCCTTCCTTTTTGTGCATATGGGGTTAGAAGTCTTACCAGGAAGCTAAATATAGTTATGTAGATAAAACCATTAATTTAACTATATCTCTGTGGAGGCTAATTTCATGGTCAAAAACTGAAGCATTTCTAATTCAGTTTTTGCTGATATGATGCCTTAAAGAAACATGAGGCTAAGCTGGATTCAAAAATCTTAGAACCTATTAAGTGTTATTTCTTACACACTTTGAAGAAAACAACATTATATCAAATCAATGCATTGACAAAACAAGAGACAGATGGAAATAAACTTTCTATTCAAAAGACAGTTAAGTTATTGCAGAGTTAAGGAAAAAGTTGCAAAATAGGAAATTAGTTTTTATTATAAGTAGGAGTTGTTTTTAAAATACAGCAATTCCTAGAATTCTTTAATAATGAACTCAGTTGGTATAATAAATTACTTAACAGAGGTCTCTAGTTTCTTGTATCTCTGTTTAATTGGTTCTACCCAACACTTCCAATGAAAAGCTTAATCTGAAATGCTGAAAACAAAAGATCATTAAAGCACAATTATCTCCTATGATATCATCAACATATCATAATCTTAACACCTGAGAATACCAGTAGTGAAAGCCAATGCTATTTTTTAAAGTTATAATAAAGTGGAACATAGGAAAAATGCATAAAAATCTTCCACAAAATTCAACTATGATATAATATTTTAATAATAATTTTGGGAATGAAAACTTCATCCCTATAATTAAATGATAATAAGCCTTGGTGCAATGTTTCAGTTATTGTTAAATAAGAATCCACTGAAATTAAAAAGATAGATAGGGAAAGAGAGAGACAGAGAGACAGACAGACAGATCAAGGAACTTCAAGGTCAAGTTTATTTTTATTTCATGACAAATGTATAGATTCAAAAGAATACACACTCAGATATATATTCATTCTTGCCATGTCAATCTTCGATAGTATTTTCTTCTAAATATTGTTAATTTTAATTTTTTCATCTATGTCTTGTTTCCTTGAAATATTCAGAAGGCAAAAGACCCTGTCCTGAAAATATAGAAAATTATGACAGAATCATATAGATGCAAGTTACCCTAGATGTCTTCTAGTTCAACCCCTTGCTTGGTACAGGTTCCACTAGAGCATCTCTGCCAGGTAGCCATCCACCTTCTGTTTCAAGACTCTCAGTGCCTCACTGCATGGAACATGGCTTGTATAGTCAAGAATATACATGGTTTGTATAGTCAAGAAGTTCTTTTTTATTTATTTTTAATTTTAATTATGAGAATACAATACAATACATCCAACTTATCCTTACTATCGGGCTGGGGTTTTACTGGTTCTATTCGGTTCTATAGAACCCCTTGTTAACTTTCTAACTAGTTCAGAGAACTGGTAGTTAGAAGCAATCTCCTTTTGTTTTTTTCCACCCTTATTACATTCTTGTCACACAGCCAAGACTTCCTGTCTCTGAAGCTTCTGAGGCTTTCTTAAAAGGAAAGGGTTGTTTTAAGATTTTTACACTGCTGTTTGGAGGAAATACTTCCCTGGACAATCAGCACTTTGAAGAAATAATTGAATAACAAAGCAAAGCTTTTAGAGACAGGGAACCAAGATGAGTGACATTCAGCAAGGCTTCTTGGCCAACTAGAAGGATTGACATTCAAACATGAATTTACATACTCTTTCTGAGTTTTGGTTTAAAAATGGTTTTTGGTGAAGGTTAATTCTGTGCTTGGTGAAGTTTAATCCTATGTTAATTGATGGGATAATTTTCCCTATTCAGCTTCAACAAGCAACAGCTATTGCTGTGATTTAATTATTTGCATTGTGTTTGAATTTTTTCTTGCCTCATGGTTTCTTTTTCTATTTGGGGAGGGGGTTCTTTCACTGCTTTAATACTGACACTGTCCTTTTGGGGTATACTTCCAAGAGGCAGGATGCAAGCTTGGCACTGATTTTTTTTTATTGCCTTTTGGGGGGCATGTGACCTTTCCTTAAATCTGGGTCACATATCTTTCTCAATTGCTAGTGCCTTTGCCATCAAGTCTGCCATCAAATCTGAAATATCCTCCCCCTTTTCTTCTTTCATATTTGAATTCGCAAAAAATGTGCTGCTTTTTCAGATTCCAACAAAAGTATTTTTATTTCTATTTTTTTTTCTTGGATCAATCTGATATTCAGCTCTTCCATCTTTTTTTCTTCCTTTTCCATTCTATCTTCTATCATATGTAGTCTCTGTTCATTTTTATTAATCCTTTCCTGAAATTTTTCAAATTTCTCATCCATCTTTTGTATTTTTCTTTTAATTCACCAGTATCATTTTTACCACTCCAAATTCTTAACTAAACAATTATTCATGGTTCTTAACCATCATCTCATAATTCTTAATCATTGTCTCCTGCATTGATTGCAGCATTGCCTGATGATCCTTAAATGAATTGGACCTCTCTTTCTGGAATATATCCTCAACTGATCTCTGATTCAAAGGACTTGAATTTGCTGACTTCTTCCCCATTCCAATTCTCGTTAAGTTTGTAACACTTCTTTTTAGAAATGTAACTATTAACTTTTTTTTTCAGAATTCCTACCTCCTTCCCCCCTTAATATCCCTCCAAACTTTGTTTTTTATTAAGCTTAATTATTGTAGTATAATATCATATTAATAAATTATTAAAGTGTAATATAATAAATATTAAAATGTAATATCAATTAGAATATAATATCAAGTAAAGTTCTAATTATATAATATAAAAGAAAAAAATATTACTAATGTCTGTAAATCTATATGGCAATGGCAATATAACTTTATACTATAATTATAGAAAAACTATGTAACTATATAACTCAAAATTTAAATATTATTATTATAACCACATTTTGTAACTATTATCTTAGTAAACACCTGTCTATGAACAAATCTTATGATAACAGTAGTAACAATAATGCTATAGTTATAATACTTAATATCAATAACATTTGAAGTAGTAACAGTAGGAAGTAGTAAATAAACCCAGTCCTACAAAAGTCCTATTTTATTTGACCCAAGAATGACCCTTATTCTTCTTCCTTTTTATTAATTTTCAATTTCTTTGCTGATGTGTTGACAAAAAGTCACCAAGAATATCCTTATTCCTTTTACTTCATTTAGCCGGTATATTCCCACTTACACCAGCAGATGTCTCCCTTTTGTCTCCTATCAATTTGCCCTGTCAGGGAGAGCAGTTTTAACCATTTCATATTTCTTTTAGTCCATTTTATTTAAAAAAAGAAAAAATATGTTTAATATATAAGATTTTGAAGTCACCAGAATCAGTTCCTTTTATTGTTTAGACAAATCAGATTCAGTCAACATTAGTCAACTAACTTGGATGTAATTATCTTGCCACAGCGAGATCACCACTTGTTCCAGCTAGCTTTCAGCACTTTGGTTTGACCATGATAAGTCATCCTCTTCCACATCCAAAATTAAGAAGGATTTCTTCAAGCCCACACCATGGACCGCTATCCAGATGATAACATTGAAATGTCCTTCCTTTTTTAGGTAGTCCCTTCAAAACACCATCTGCTTCAAGAAACCCTCCGAATGTCAGAAATCAGCTGTGCTTCACGAAACTCTCTGCTAATACAGCTGATAACTAGCCAGAAAATGTTTTCTTGTAAACTTAAAAATCTTTTAGAAGAAATTCCTTCTTTTTCTTAAATATCTTGTAAATCTTCAGACAGCAATTTTAGAGATCCAGTTCAATCTTCACAGAGATCTTCTAATTTATGGTCAATGATCTTTAGGCAGAGAAGACACTTAGAGAAGCCATTGGAAGTTTAGTGGTTGGAGATCTTTATAATATTAGTTTGAACTTGTATATTTGGAGTTTTAATCTAGTCCATTCCTGTCCTGCCCTCTAGGAAAACAACCTTTTTAATGTGACAGTCCTTCAGCTATTTTAAATACATCTCCACTGTTGTCTTTTCTGTAAAATAAACATATCAAGCTTGTTTAATCATCTTTCTTAGATATTGACTTCCCAACTCTTTTCCACCTTGGTAGCCCTCCTTTTTTCTTTTGCTCAGCCCCATCTTGAACACTGATGCCCAGAACAAGACACAATTTTTCAAGTATTATATACACAGTGAAGAGTACAGTGGAATATTTCTTGTGATTCTTTGCTACTTTAATATACTATACAATAGCATTTGCCTTTTAGCAGCTGGAAGACATTGCTGGATCCTGTTTAACTAGAGGTTAAACAACAATAATAAAGAGATAAATTTTTACAAGTACTGCTTCCAAGCCAGCTATCTGCCATTCATTTGCAGCATTCATTTTTTCTACCCACATGCAAAATTTAATGTTTCATATTAAGTTTCATTTTGCTGTATTTATCTCATTCCACTGTTAACCTGTCTAGGTCTTTTTTTTTAACATTCTCTTCTCAAAAATATTCATTCTCCCAGGTTTGTATCATCTGCAGACTCGACAAATACCCCCTCATTTCCTTCATCCAAATTATTGCTAAAAATGTTGAACAACGTAACTTCCCCCTAAACTACAGCAATAGATCGCACTAAGATTTCAAAAAGATCTTCATAAAACTGCTAATTTTCCCAAATCTTTGCGTCTACTCCAAAGTGTTTGTGTTAGCTGTATCTAACCAAGGCTGTCTTACACAATCTGATGAACTAGTGCGGAATTCTTAAATATGTAAGTCACCCTGAACTTTAATAAGTTTACCATACATCAACGTATGTCTTTAAAATGCAGTCTAAAGCACTTTATTTTTATTGATTGATTATTTATATTATTCATATTTGTATGGCTGCCTGCATTGTTGCCTCTGAGCAGCGAAATACAGCCTATTAGAGAATCATAAACCAATGCTACTATTACATACTTGTCCATATTAATACCTATATATCCAAATTAACTGAGAATTCATGAAACAATAAAAAATGACAAAACAAAGTTGAATAGTTTGATCTTTCATTTCATCAATTTTTTTCATATTAACAGTTGCATTTGTTCAGTTTTTATTCAAATCACATGAACAAATTGGCTTATTTAAGTTATATTAATCAGCATACTTGTGCCAGTTATTAAAAATAAGAATTAATCTTTGTCCAGTATAAATCACTCCTATATTGCTTTATAGTATTTGCATAGTAAAGAAATCAGTCATAAAGATTTAACACTATTTTCTGACCCTTATAGCTGACATTTTAAGATAGTTTGGTTTACACAAATGGTGACAATGGAAATGTTGATTCAGGTAAGAATTTCTGACAGGAAATCTACTTCAAAGTATTTAAAAAAGCTCTTTGTTTGCAACACAGCTCTTTGGGCCAAATTTTATATTCAAAGTGAGTAGGCAATAAGCCCATGTCACACTTGCCCAACGGATGCAAAAAGGACACAGCGAACAAGCAAAATGTTCCATCCGTTGTTATCAAACGCTCTCAAAAGGGGCAAAAATTTGCATAACCGGAGCGGATAACACGGGACACGGGGAGGACGCAGGGCGGATGCAAAGCGATGCGGGACGGAAAGCCAGGCGGATGGAAGCGGATGGGAGCGGTGATGGCACATCCGCAGGGCTTCCAGGGGGCCTCAGAGAAGCGGACGTAAAACGGATACAGCGGATGCAGAACGGACACTGAGCAGAATGAAGCGGATGCACAGCAGATGCACAGCGGAAGGCCTAGGGATGCCTGGCGATTAATTGCGCATGTGGGAGGATGCATTGCGTCAGCCCCACAGATATAACGGAAGCAGCTCAGAAGCAGGTCGCCATTCATAGAGAGACCTGCTGCTGGATGGATTGGCTGCCTTGCCTGCCCTGCCTGCATGTCTTGCCTGCCAGCCTTGTTGACCAGCCTGCTACTAGCCTTGCTGCCAGCCTTGCTGCCAGACTCCCTGCCAGCCTTGCTGCCAGCTGCTGCAAGCCTTCGCTGCAGACCTGCCTGCAAGCCTTGCTGCCAGCCAGTCTGCCCTGCCAGCCTGATGCCTGCTTTCCTGCCCAGCCTTGGCTTGCAATTCTGCTGCCAGCCTTGGGTGCCTGCCTGCCTGCCAGCCTTCCTGCCAGCCTTGCGTGCCTGCACCTCCCTGCCAAGGCCTTGGTGCCTGCCTTTCGGTGCCAGCCTTCCTGCCATGGCCCCTGCCGTTGCCAGCCTCCTGCCAAGCCTTGCTGTCTGCCTGCCTGCCAGCCTTGGTGCTGCCCTCCTGCCAGACTTCCTGCCAGCCTTGGTGCCAGCCTCCCTGCCAGACCTCCTGCCAGCCTTGGTTCCTGGGCCAGCCATCCCTGCCAGCCAGCAACCCCACACCATGCAAGAAGCACAGGCAAGCCCTCAGCCATCTGCTGCCAGGCCGGCAAGAGGACAGCGAGCCACCCATCCCGCCCCTGGCCCCTCACTCTGGTTCTCCTGGGGCTTCTGCAGCATGGGCTCGCTCTTCTGGGGCTGGCGCTTCTCGCTTCTCTCTTCTGGAGAAGAGCTGATGACAAGCACTCCCAGCACCAGCCACCTCCACAGCACCTGCTACCCTTCACCCCTGCAGACTGAGCGACCGACAAGAGGAGTGCCAGAGACTCTTTTTTGTTTTATAGCTTGTTGTTAATAAAGTCTATTTATGATTCACACACTTGCCTTCATTTTCTTTTTTTAATAAAGTCTTGCTGGAAACTTTTAGAAATGGTTTAAGCCTTTGCATGCTTGTGGGATGGGTAAGGATAGCTTTGGGATGGTCGTTAGGATACCTGTGGGAATGGGTAATAGCTGTGGGATGGGTTAGGATAGCAGTGGGATTAGATAAACCTCCACTGCAAGCATAGTGGGACTGTATGGTCCACTCTCCCAGGTGCCAAAGCCTTCGGCCCTTTATTATCAATAATAATGTAATAATTATCAACACATGTCAACATAACACACAACTCTTATTAAACGCCCTGTTCATTGTAGGCCCCACCCCAACATACATGGCACAATCTCATCAGTCTGATGAGACAGGCTGAAGGAAGCATCCATTAAGCATCTACCATCGTGTCTTGCCACTTTACTGCTCCAGCTGGGAGTTTGCACCATTGTCTCAGGAGGTTGCGCTGCTTCTTCGCTTCATGTGAGGGCTCTGTTTGGGGCCTTTGCACATCCTCAGGTGTCCGATCAGGTTTCGCCCTTGCCTCCATTCCCCAGGCTCCATGTCCCCATTGCCTTGCCTTGGCGAGGTCCCACGAGCCTGTTCTGCAAGACTGGGAAGTAGCGGCGTGCGCATGAGATTCTGCAGGATGCAGCAAGCTTCCATGATCCTCCTCACGGTCTTCTGGGCAATGCTGCATGGTGGTGAGAAGTACCTGGACCTGTTGGCCAGGATGCGAAAGGCGTTCTCCACCCACCCGCCTTGCCCTGGACAGCCTCGTAGTTGAAGATCCTCTCTTCACAGGTGAGGAGTCTGGAAGTGTAGGGCTTCATGAGTACGGTTCTGAAGAGAAGGCGTCATCCCCACGAGTTATTATAGGATTTTAGGTGAGGTGTCATGGTCAGGGGTCTGGATCTGGGGGGGAGAGAAAAGCCCATGATGAGGTTGCATTTCCAGCCCCTCCTTGAGGTGACTGGCATTGTATACCTGTGGCATCTGAAGATGAGCCATTGCCTGAAGCCATCGAGTGTACATGAACTTGTAGGCAGCATCAACCATGGCGAGAGAATGATTGCTGAAGAAGCCCTTGGAGTTGAAAAACGTGGAGCCGTGAAGTTGGTTCGAGCATTTTGCAGGCACGTGCTTGCCATCTATGCTCCAACGGTGTCCGGGAAGTCCACTTCTGATACCACTGCTCTGCAACTTTCTTCCATCCTTCTTCAGTTGGAGGGTTACTGGAGGAGCCTCCTCCCTCCCCTTGTATTCTTCAATGATGGCCTGCACCACTTCTCTGACCACAATGCTGATTGGTGTTGGATGACACCCTTCCAGCCGTACTGCATGCCCTGTAGGAGGTCCCTGAGGCCACGGATGCGCCGCAGAGTGAGTGCCACCTTTGAGCCCAGGTTCCAGCTGGGTCGGAACCTGGTGTTTGCCTTGGTCAACCTGGGGTGTCATCCGCTGCACAATTTCATCAAACATGGCTGGAATTCCTCATGAAGTTCTGGAACGCGCCTGAGTGTCTTCGTTCCTGAGCTCCACCATCAGCTTGTTTGTACAAGTCCGTCCTCTGCTCTTCTGGTGAAACCATCTTCAGATCCCAGGACTCTTTTTGAGTGGCTTCCTTTTCTTCTTGCAGTAGAGTTCACAGAGCCTGCAGATGGCTTCACACTGTTGCAGAACGATGGTGGCTGCTGAAAGGACTTTGTTACAATCCACGGTGGACATGACTGGATGCTGTGGAAGAGAAGAGTCAGATGAAGGCTGCAGAGGTCTGCACCGCTGGGCTGCTGTTCTGAAAGTGAGATGCAGGAGAGTTGCTCCCCCTTTTTATAGGCAGTATAGGTGTCCCTTTGCTCTCTACGCATTCCTCTAGGCATCCTGTAGACATCCTTAATATCCACAGATAGGTCCCCTCTGCGAACGTTTTTTCCATTTTAAATGCTTTGTTTCTGTTCTGCATCCATTCTGCATCCATTCTGCAATCCGTTCCGCTCCGCTCCACTTCCTCCTGCGCTCGAGCGGATGCGAGTTGCGCGGTATGTGGCAGCGGATGCCTAGCGGATATAGCGGTATTGCGTAACGGTATGCGTAACGGATGCGTAGCTGATGCGTAGCGGATGCAGAATGGACGAACTGGATACATTTTCCACGCAAAAGTTTTGGCAGCCCAAAAATTTGGAGCTGATGAAACGTCAATAAAAAGGATGCTAGACGGATAGAGAGAAGCCCCCAAAAACCTGGCAACTCGGGGGCACTACGAATGGCCAAGTGAGTACATTTAACAATCATCTCTCTCTCCTGCACAGGGGTGCCTTACTTCGCCAGTCAATACGCGAACACGCACTCCACATCCGGAAGAGCGCTACACTACTCGACCAACTTACCTCCACCAAACCTAACTATAACACCAACGGCACCTATCCTCTAACCTACCTACAATGTCTACATCATGCCCAACTGACGGGATGGCAAGGTTTTTTGTCCGTTTTACATCCTCTTTGAATCCGTTGGTTCAGTGTGACATGGGCTTTAACTTTGGTCTTTGGGAGTATAAAATACTTTTTTTTAAATGAAAATATATGTATTTCATTTTCCCTTTCAAGCATATTAAACAAAAACAAATGAATGAAATACAGCAAAATATTATTGTGAAACAAAATGAAGTCTTTTGTGGTAGACTTCATAGTGGACCAATATGTTTTCTGAGATTAAATGGAATGGTTTAAATATTATGATCTAAAGCTAAAATTATTTTTATAATCTATTTTGACCACATATATTTTTGATATTTTTCTTGCTTACAACAAACATCCAACTATTTGAAAATTGAGTTCCATGAGTGCAATGACTTCAGATCTGTGCAAGCAGCTTTCCATTCACAAATGTGGAATTAGTATTTTATATTAAGTTATATTTCTGCAATGGCTCAGCATTTAAGACAGTAGACTTGTTGGTTTATAAATCCACAACTTGGGTTCTATAGCCAAATGTTGCATAACAGGGTGAGCCTCCATCTTGCTCCATGTAGCTCCATGTAGCTCCTGCCCACCCAGCAGTTTGAAAGCACACAAATGTGAGTAGATAAATAGCTACTATGAAACAGTGTTCCATAATGTCATGCTCACTATACGACTTCAGAAACGTCTTTGAACAGTGCTGGCTCACAGTCCCAAAACAGAAATGAGCATCAACTCAATAGTTAGTAAGGACTAGAGGAGTAAAATCCACAGGGACTTTTCTTTCCCATCCTATATTCCTCTACATCTGAGTAGAAAGGTCTGCCTAAACAGAACATAACATACTAGGCAAGAAGTTGTAGGTTCAAGGGAATATTAAATGATTCTGGGCTTACAACAAATTCTAACAGTACTATATTACCTTCCCCTTTAAAGAAATATAACATAACCAAGGAAAGGTAGCTTTGTACTGTATATATTATGTTACTGGAGAAATCGTATAGGAAATTATTTTTGGTACCTCCATAGCATCAAACAACTGGAAGGGAATCCATGAATCCAAATAAGGCATCCTGTACTGATGTCCATCTAGTTTTCCCTGAACTTATCATGAAAAATGGAGCCCTCTAATTCTCTGATTAATTGGTTTCAGTCCCATTTTTCCCTCCAATCATTGACAATTTGTCTTCTAGTAACTGAAATCCATCTATAATGAACATTATTTCAATTGATGTTTGTGTGTAACAGAAATATAGCCCATTACAATTTGTGTATTGCCAAATATATAACAAAATAAGGCAATAGTTTTGAATTTGTGAATTTGATTCACTCTGAAATACGAAATTTTATGAATAATTTGATTGTGATTTAGAGCTGCTGATAAAAGTTATTAAGTCATTTTGGAATTTATTATCAAATATGACAACTGTTTATTAATCAGCAACAAAAGAGTGCCCCAAAAAAGTTTATTCTTGATCATTAATGTGTAGAATATAATGAAGAATTTTCTTCATTCTCACCCGGGATGGGTTTCTACCAGTTCATACTTATTCTCTAGAGCCGGTTGTTAACATTCTAAGCAGTTCAGAGAACTGATTGTTAGAAGAAATTACTGGCCTAAGCCTGTAAGGAAGGCAGGAAGGAAACATTCTGGTGTTGCTTACAGAAATTGCCTCTCCGTTAACTCTTATTACATTCTTGGCAGGACTAGACTTCCTGTCTCTGGAACTTCTTTGGAGTTTTTTCCCTCCTTTGCTGGTAATTTGCTTGTTTAGAATGACCATTCAAAGTTACAGTGGCACTGAAAAAGGTGACTTATGACCATTTTTCACACTTAAAACTGTTGCAGCATCCACAAAGTCATTAGCGGCCAGATGAGGAGATGCGTGCCTCAATGTGACTGATATTGAGTTGGCCATATAATAATAATGACTACCAATAACATGACTAGCAATGTCATGACTACCAATAGTCATGGGCCAATAACATGACTACCAAGCCACGCCAACCAACTAATCCACAACCAACTAAGCCACGCCCACAACTTGACTACCAAGCCACGCCAACCAACTAAACATGCCCACGGTTGTTCGAAAAATTGAATCCCACCCCTGTTCTCACCTAATCCCAACAGTAAAGAATCCCTTCTCACATGTGATTTCAAACTTGTATTTTTAAAAAGAAAAGCGTTCCTTAGGTACCTGAAAAAAATATAGAAAACTGCAAAACTGTAAGTGAATTCTTCTCTTTCTAACCTATGAAATGGATCAGGGCATCGTATTAATACATTCATGTTGCAAGAATTCCAATCTCTATCTCTATCATGGTCTCCAGTCTTTTTCCTCCAGCTTCTGCTGGCCTCTGTCTCCTGATGAACTTTTCTTTTTCTTATCTCAAATGTTAGAAGTAAGATAAATTGCTGCCTGAAATAAGCAATTGTCACCTCCCAACAAGAAGAAGCAAAAAGAAAAAAATCTCACAAATGCCTCTTTGTCCCCTCAGGTAATCATCTCACCTGAATGACTGAGGCCCCACACCATTTAATCTGCACTTTGGATAAAAATTATATATTTAAAGGGTGAGGCTTTAACCATGAAGGATAGATGTCATCTTGACATTTTTCACACACACAAACCCAAATGTTCATATGATTTTATGTTATAGTCTGTTGTTTGAATCTCTGGATGCAGACTCATTCTTGTAAGATGGACACACTAAATAAATCTTTCCTAAAGGCATATTTCATTAGGTTAAGGTTTAGGAATAGAGGAAGGAAAAAGGGAAGAAAATAAAGAAATAAATCTGAGGGGAGATTATAGACAGCTTTATTTGTTCATAAGTAGGATTACACAATTCAGTCACAATACTATAATATTGTGTGTATGTGTGTATGTGTGTGTATGTGTGGTCTTTACTTATTGACCACTCATTCAGCAATCATTTGATGTTATGACGATGCTGAACACAGAGAACAGTTGCAGTCATCACAGCATCTTAGCACATGTGATTGTAATTCAGGTACTTGACAATTGGCATGCATTTGCAATGGTCCCCTTCTCATTCGACCTTTACAGTCAGTTTATGACAAAAAGTCAATAGCAAGAAGCCTCAATAAAAATGATATTGCACTTAATGACATGCAGTAATTCCCTTAACAACCATAACTGACAACTGATGAACTGCCATTTCTAAGATCATGATTTTTCACTTTATGACCAGGTTGCATAGTGATGAAGTTGCCAGTCCCAGTTACAGGTAGTAAGCAAGAACTATCTGTAGAGAGTGAGAGAAAGGATATATAGTACAATACAGTATAAAATCAAGGCCTTTTATTAGCAGGGCCAATTGCATCATGAGTATATAGCTTAAATGAGCACCCAAAGAAAGTAAGGGCACATGATTTTTAAGGTAACTTTTAATTTAAAAGCTACAGGCCTCACAGTGAAGAAGCAGAGTATAAACTAAGTAAAACCAATTTACCATAACAGAATAATGC
Organism: Laticauda laticaudata; assembly: GCA_004320025.1. NCBI lineage: Eukaryota > Metazoa > Chordata > Lepidosauria > Squamata > Elapidae > Laticauda > Laticauda laticaudata. The sequence continues at coordinate 22,224 of BHFT01056950.1, forward strand.
CATTTTTCTCCCATTCTTCCCAAGAGCAAAATAAAATGTGAAACAGATTTCTACATCCCTAATTTTGAAACATAACTTGTCACTTTTTGGTGCCATTCTGGAAATTTCCAACAACACAGCTTTTATGGGGGCGGCTTGCATTCGGAGGTGCAACTTCAACTGAAGCAGAGTGTTTTCATTTATTTAAAAGGCAGGCTCAGCCAAGAATCTATCAATACTTACCATTCAAGTGCATAATGCATTTTAAAACTATATTGTGCTCAAATGTTTTCATTAACATTCTCTAATTTAAAAAGAAAAAAATATTTTCCACATAACTCTGACTTTTTATGAGGTCGAGGGAGCATTTTTCCCAAACCCCCCAAATACCTTATTTCTTAAAAAAAAATACTTAGTCTTATACCAAAGAATGTAGACACACTACAGGTAGGGACTGCCTTATTTAATGACTGTTTGCAGTGATGGCATTGATGAAAAAGTAACTTTACAACCAATCTTTGGATTTATAACCTTTGCAGGCAGGGATGGGATTCAAATTTTTAACAACCAATTATGTGGGCAAGGCTTAGTGGTCATGTGACTGGGTGGACATGACTTGGTAGTCATGTTATTGGCTAGATGTGGCCAATTCAATGTCAGTCACATTGAGGCACGTATCTCCGTGCCTGGCCTCTCATGACTGTGGGGATGCTGTAACAGTTTTAAGTGTGAAAAATGGTCATAAGTCACTTTTTTCCACTGCCATTGTAACTTTGAATGGTCACTCCAAACAAGCAAAGTTTGGAGGGGAAAAAAACTCCAGAGACGTTCCTGAGACAGGAAGTCTAGTCCTGCAAAGAATGTAATAAGGGTTAACAGAGAGGTAGTTTCTGTAAGCAACACCAGAATGTTTCCTTCCTGCCTTCCTCAAAGGATTAGGCCAGTAATTTCTTCTAACAACCGGTTCTCCAAACTGCTTAGAATGTTAACAACCAGTTTCAGTGAATAGTGCAAACTGGTAGAATTTCATTCCTGTTTGCAGGCCTGTAAAACAAAAGAAAGCTGAAATACGATCACAAGTACAATTGCATTTTCACTTACTGAACATTCACTAAACAACCGAATTACCAATCTCAATTTGTAATACTTAAATGTTTCTCTAGTCTTCCACAACAATTCCTTTTTATACATTAATATGGTATAACCACTAGTTTGACAAAAATGTTTTTTTACCAAGCATCCTTCAAAAAAAAAAAAAACAAGTTCTTTTGTTCTTAGGTCAACGTCATTTCTTAATTTTGCCAAGCCAGATGTACAAATACCACATATACACAATAATGCATATTATCTGATTTTGTAAACCCTTATCTTTCCCACTCTATGCAAGATACAAGGAAAACACATTTTAAACTGTGTAGATCATCTTGGGGCAAGGAGATTCATAGCAAATGCTATAAATTCACCAGTAAAAGAAGCACTTTATTTAGTGCTTTGTAATCATATTTTTAATGAAGTTGTTTGTAGGTACTGGTGATCATAGTCAAGATCATAGTCATCAATAGGCCTCCAAACATTCATTCATGCATTCATTCATTCATTCATTCATTCATTCATTCATATATGTACATTTGCATGTTAACAGTGATGAAACAACATTTGAAAACTAATAATGCATATAGTCAACATCAATACTGAAAACACATTTACTTGGGACTACTGTATCCTGTGAAATATTCCATCATGTTTTTCCCCAACCTACCATACAATTCCCTGATTTACCAGTGGTACTATCTACTTGGAATTTTGGAAAGTATTTTTGCCCAACACGTTCGCAGAAGACTATTAGTTTGTTTCACCAAAAATGGTATAATTACTTGATCTTAAATGAAAAATATTTCTCTAAGCAAATTCAAAATCCTGTCTACCACAATGAGATAAATTTTATTTCTATTTAAAGCAATTCTTTCCAGATTTCTACCAATAAAGACAAATTAGCACACACATATTTATGCCCTATTTTATTCATTATTTAACTTATTCATGTAGCTGCCCATCTTAGCAAGTGACTCAGGATGGTAAACAGATCCCTTCAAATATTCAAGATCCAGTCCAGAACCAAAATTTTTAGGGCCTTATGAAAGGCCAGCAGGGTCAGGGCCTTTTTAATGCATTCTACACTATTTTTAAAAAAGTCTGAAGATCAGAAAGTTGTGCTGAACTTCTTCCTTTCCATAGAGTGAAAATCTCTAACAGGACTCACATGCTGAAAAACTGAGAGATCATTGTTTTTTATCAAGGCTGGTAGAATTTTAGGTTTTATATACATCAAAATGAATTCCGATCATATTGTGTGCAAAATTTAAGTGTCCTTAATATAGTATTGTTTAAAGTAGTAGGTATTGTGAGTAATTGTATTATAATGTAAGAATCAAATCATCATCATAATTCGTTAGTTTCATTGGCAGTCCCCCAAGAGATGTCTATTTCTCCTAATTTTCTTTGTACTATGAAACTAAGCTAAACTAGTCATACTTAAGAGCCTGAACTTGACATTACAAAATATTATCTTTTCTTAGCAATATAAAGACTCACAAATTATGGAAATATATGTGTTGGTAACCAATTGTAACATAGGAAGCTCAGTAGACATACTAATAACAAAATGTGGTTAAAAATAATTCCAAGAACTTCTTTGAAAATCCTCTTTTCCAAGCACAGCCCAAAAATCCATTATATTTCCATATTTATCAATACCTCAAAGTTCTCTATTTTAATCTATTATGTTGTAATTATGTCATGGTTCCATTTTGATTGTGTCATGTGTCTGAACAACTTTTAGGATATTTGTAATAAAGTAAATTTTGAATAAAATTTGTTGTTCTGTAAAAATCCAGTTTCTTGTTCTTCTTAGTGTTACTTAGTGGAGAAGTAATGCCTTGATATTATTATTATCCTGTGGATAATAATAAGAGCCCTGACATGGCCATCCTTCATATAGCATGAGAAGAGAACGCTACCTATATATCCTGGACAAAAAAACCTGACTTTTTAGTACTGTCTAGTGATTAGATATAATGGCTTTCATATTGAAATGACAGCATTGAGCACTCCAGGCAAATCACTGAAGAAAAGTGGATGGATTAATTCCCTTATTCAAGCAGAAATGGAAACAGCAGATATTATTGGTTCCTTGCTGCCGGATAGTCACATTAGAAAAATAAGAAATATCCATCAGACTGTCGCTTCGCATTCATAAATATATTATACTTTTTTAAGTACCCAGCAAAAATTATTGATGCAGAAGAACGTTGGCATTTTTGGAAAATGTATTCCTTTTCCTTTTTATTCTGAACTGTTGATTGATTTGCATCATGTTTTATACTTTTTTATCACACAAAATCCATTTATGCATCTCAGGTTCTCCTGTCATATTTACTAATGGCTTTCTTTTATAATAGCAGCCATTTCAGGTACTGGAATAATATGTTAATCAAGATGCAGATGGTTTGGGGGTCACATTAAGCCTTCTCTCCCAATGTTACTCCTCTCCTTGACATCCAATGTCATTCCTTTCCTTAACATACAAATGTCCATCCAGTCTTCAGACATATAAATTCATCAAGGCTTCATGTAAGAAGAAACTCTCATCAGTGCTGCTCATGTGGATGTTTCTGTGAATTTAAGGTCTCTGCCAACCTGACATTCATACTGCATGCTGTCCTACTTTAGGCAAGCAACAATCCCATTGGAATAAAGTAGAGCCAAATGTGCAACACATAATTAATTTAATAAGTTGCTAGTCACTTGAAAAATGGAAAAAAATATTGGTAATCATAAACAGTCCAGGATTCAGTACTGGAGAACTCAGAGGTTAACTGAACAGAATAGTTAGGAGGCAAAAACTTAGTTAGAAGGCAGAGCTAAGTACAGGAAGATAAAGAATAAGATCTGGCAAACATAATGAAATATCGTGGTAAAGCAGACATTTCAAATAAATATATTTATATCTCAGTTCCAAAATTTCCATTTTAGGTGAAGTTAAATTTAAAGTTATTCTAAGTCATCGTTCTGTTCAGAAACAAGGATCAGCTAATGAATAAAGTTCTTTCTCTGAAGCCAGGTACTTCTTGGCCTTCTGATTCATAACCCAGAGGGACTTTCATGTGGTATAACTCAGTAGTTTTTCCTCTGTATCAGAATCAGAATCTCTTGCTATTCTCAGTACAACCCATCCTGGTTCTGAAAGTTCATCTTCAGAACTCATCTGTAAGATGTCAAGGGGTGCAATGTCAAGTCATATCATATTGGAATTAGAACCTGAGAGAACATATTCTCCCATTGGGATGGCATAAATGTTTACCTGCACACCCAAAGAAGCTAGTGGAACACACTAATACATGCTACTTTTTGTACTTTCAGATGCAGTGCTTTCCAGCAAATTTGTATATCTGTCCAGCTGTACACATAATGTCCTGGTTAATTTATTGGCATCCAATATTTTTTCTCTTTGTTCATTTTATTATGACTGAATGATTGATTCATTATGTGTCATTGATTCATTTTTTTATTCCTAGCAACCACATAGATTTTTTTTTCACAACAATCTATCCCTAACTTTTAGGTTTTCCAAGAAGGCACCCATCACTAGTGTAATTTAGTCCATCCACTTTCATTTTATCCTTTCTGGAGCCATTTTCAGAGAGTTGGATCTTTACATAATGCTTCCAATGTAGTATCATTTGAGCCCAATCATTTGTGCCTTAAATGAAAACTCTGGATTGATTAATTCAATGATCCATTAGTTTGCCTTCTGTCCACAATATTCACAGGAATTTTCTCCAGTATCAAAGTTAAAAGGCATAAATACTCTTCCAGTCATGTTTCTGTAAAGTCCAACTTTTGCTTCCATGGAGTGTGACAAAGATTACCATTGTTTGAATGAATATGATTTTTGGAGGCATAAATGCATCGTGGCATATCAATCTTTTTTCCAAGGCCTTCATGGCTGCTCTATTTGTGCTTTTCTCAAACCAGCTTGAACATTAGCACTTTTTTTCATGTGGTGCTGTAAGCTATGTTTGTGAGCATTATTTTCTTGAATATGAAATTAAGAGTATTGTACAATAGTTTGTACACTTTCTTAAGTGTCCTTTTTTGGTACTGGAATGTGGATTGATATCAACCAAATAGTTGGGCACTGTACTGTACTCCAGATTTGCTGATATAGCTTATTAGAAACTTAGCTAATTCTTCTTTTGTTCCTTATCATATATCAAAGGGTATTTTATCAACTTACTAACTAGATGGTAACCAGAGTGCTGATCTAATTCATCATCTATCAGCACTCTAGTTACTATCTAGTGATTCATCATCTGTCACTAGAAGTTCTTGAACATCATATCTTCAAAAGATACCTTGGATGTTGACTTCTCAACTGTATAGTATTTCTGTATATTTCTCCCATCTTTCTTTGATCTCCTTTGAATCAATGTCTGTGTTGCTATCCGTTAGCATACCAATGCAAAGTTGATTCTCCTTCTGAGTTCAGAGGTCTTTTGAAAAACTTTCTTTGTTTTCCATGTCTGTTTCCATTTTCAGTGTCTTAACACATGTTGTAATTCTTGTCTCTTCTAACAGCTCTCTGAAATTCTTAAGTTCCTTTCTATAATGGTATGTGGGACAAGAGGAAGAAGTGCTTAACGGTCAGAAAAATAAACTTAGGAATGAACCATCCTTTTTGATCAGGCTATTTAAAGTGGCAGGAGATTTTTTGCAAACTTGCAAAATTGATATCAGCCCTGCCAGGTGAACCAGACAAGATACATGGCTAATTCGACTTTATCATAAGGCTTCATTAACAGAATCAGTAAAAACAATAATTTTTTAAGTAAAAGAAAAAATAACCAAGCCTGAAAAAGAATTGAACTATCAGAAGAAAATAGGAATCCTCGGGAATGTGGAGATAACTGTGGATTAGGTGATTTTTTGTCTTTCTTTTCTTTTTTATTGTTATATCTGAGCTGTTTATTTATTCTCTTAGTCCTATTTTGTCTGTTTTTCCATGTAGATTAGCTGTGAGTTGAAGCCTATAGAATTTTGATTTCCCTTTTTCCTCTCTGCCATCATATTCAACACTCAATTAGCTCCTTGACTTTAATCTACATAATAAATAACATCTCATTTGAATGATTGATTGATATCAATAATATTACAAGTAATTTTATTTACCATACATTTCAGTCACTTTTTTTTTTGCTACAAAGAAGGCAATAAAAATGGGAGCATAAAATCTTACAAAGAAGTATAGTAAGGTAAATAATGGATAGTAACAACATGGAGACCAACTGAAGCAAAAACTATGGGAGCTTACAATAGTAAGATTTGTGAGAGAAAGACAGAGACCCACAACTTGAGAAAGGTGGAGTAGTTGACATTTCCTGTGCATGTATGCAAGAATGCTCCCCGTTGCACCAGGCTATTTCATTTCTTCCATGACTGTGATATTTGTAAAATGAATGAATATTCTTGCTCCTAGAATTATTTCACATTCAATCATCCTCTGTTTTTAACTCCAAAATGATACATCGGTACTGTGCTCAGTTACATTCTTAAAAGTTATAAGCCATATGTGAAAAAGTAAAGCACAAAGCAAGATCAAACCTTTTGGTGGCTGGAGTCTCACTTATATTTGCAGGGCTGTGGGAAGGATTTTCTCTCTTTTCTCAGATATCTTCTTTAAAAAAAACAGTTATGGTCAATTAATTTTTTTGTTTTTTTTAAAGTGCCCTTCAGACAAATTCAATTCCTAGTGACTAAATGAACACACCCATGCAGTTTTCTTGGCAATACTACAGAAGAGGCTGTCCAGGGCCACCTTTTGGAATGTGTTTCAACTTCCTAATTGGAATGGGACAACTTGGTGTGGCCATCTTGCCATGGCCAACTCATGGCAGGACAACTCACTGCAAGGCAATTCAACAATTCAATTTAAGTATTTAAAATAATTTTTAAAATATTTTAATTTTTGTCATTCACATTTCATTTTGTCCCTCCTTTTGCATCCTTTCTTTAAAGTTTCTGTTCCACCATTTATTCAATATTAGTGTATCTCTTGCCTTGTGGCAAATTGTCCCATGATGTGTTGTCCCGCACTGAGTTGGCCATAGCAAGTTGGCCAAGTTGTCCTAGATCTACATCTCCCTAGAGGTCGTATGCAAGGATTAGACCTGACATGCAAACCTTAAAAATTAGGAAAATGCTGCAACACGATAATACATAACCAACCTTGTACGATAGTAGAAAAGGTCCTGGATAGTGCATGCAAATCTGTAGCAGTGGGTTGTTTATCTTTGATATCAAGAGATGAGTAAACATGAATCTATAGAAAAGGGTCAGGAAACATAACAAAATACTAGTGACCATGATCTACAGTTCCAGATTCTCTAGCACTGTAAGAATAATATATTATACATCTTTGTCCTTAAAGTTTATTCTTTCATCTCAGAGCTTACCAAGGCTTAAAAAATCTCTCAGCATGAAATTAGATACCAACAATAGCAAGCCAACTCCAAGGATTGTAACAAAACCTACTGTCAACTCTCTTTCCAAATGGGCTCAAATCACATAATAGATGCCTATAATATCAATCAAGCTTTCTATGCCCATGCATGTATACATGTATGTTTCATGAGAAATCCACAGTACCATTGTACTGTTGATTATGCTGAGCAAATCAGTGTAAGAAAAAAAGCATGCATGTATAAGCATGCATAAAAATATAATGAGAAACTTAGCAACAATATATCTGTTTCCTCCATTGTTAAGTAACAGATTTAAAAGCTGTTACATGCCATCTCACTCCACACACTCTACCAACAACCTGGAGATGGAGACTTAGAATTCATTTGCAGATTTTACAAAAGATGTCTAGCTTAACTTGGCTTACCATTGTCACTCTTTAGGTGTTTAGATAAACAATTACTTGGCCTCAAGAAATCATCACCACCTGGGAGGGTGTTATCTTCATTCTGTTTTAGAACATGGAACTCTGGATTCATTATCATTTGTGCTCTGTGTAGTAATGTGATGCTTCACCTCTTCTATTGTTAAGCTTTCTGGCTTAACTTTGTAATACACACTGATATTTCTGCTTACATCCATCAGAGGCTGTTATTATTTCCAATAAATATTCTTATGCATACATCTGCATAACTGGGTAGATGGATTATTTGAGGTCCTAAGTATTCTCTAATAAACATAATCACATACTGATGTTTTCAATTATCCTTATTTGGTAAAGTCTCTCCTAACTTACTATAAGCTATAGCAGGGGTGTCAAACTCGCAGCCCGCAGGCTAGATGCATCATATGCTGGCCTCGTCCACCCCTGGTTTAGCAAAGGAGAAAAAAGTCATGATGCATCATATGATGACAACATGACACTGCAAGTTTGACACCCCTATGCTCTTCAGAGTATGCAATTCTTATTTTGAAGAAATGTGCTTTCAAGGTTACCATGCTTGCAGGCATGGTGTAACATTTACAACCTGCTTTGGATGGGAGAGCAGGTCCTCTGAAAACATTAAAAGGCTGCCTGATCAATTTGAATTGATCTCTTTGAACAAGGATCACCAGGGAAAGGGACTGAAGAAGCTTCTACTCAAAAATTTCTGGAAAACAAGTTGCCTACTTGATCAGATGTTCAGTTTGGATATACAGTAATGTATGAAGATTTACTTGGCAATAATATCCAGAAGCCACTTTTAACAACTTTGGCTCATATGGAAATAATCTTGTTTGATAACTTAAACAAGGAGAGCTTTAATCTTAAATACACATGGACTAGTTACAATATAATTCATTACTCTCTATATTACAATATTAAACCATTTGAAAATGACAATTGACACAAAGGCATCTACTGAGTGAACTGGACTGGCACTAAATGGATGGCACTGAAATGGATTGGCACTAAACCTGATTTAATAATTATTTTTATGATTCTGTTTTCCAAAATACCCAGAGATATCATGATGCTTGTAAATAGAAAATGGAAGCAGAATCGGAGCAAAAGCCTCCAACCACACTTCTAGCCTCTTGGATTCCTAAAACACAGCCTTAAATCAGACCTGTCAAACTGGTGACCTGTGGGCCAGATGCTTCATGCAGAGGCCATGCCTACACCAGCTCTGCAAGGCAAAAAACATTGTGATATGTCACGATACACCATGTGACATGATCAAGTTTGACACCCGAGCTCTAAATCAAAGATTTTTTGACAGAATTATCATGCATTAATATTCAACCATTTTGAAATTAATCCAAATGAATATCTATGACTGCATCTTATGACTCCATACATACACAATGTGAGTAAAGCCATATCTTCACACATGTGGGTGACATTCAAATTGTTGACAATTTTGATGGTTTGTGTTAACTGTTATATACCTCTTTTATCCCTTATGATACAGTTTTCTACCTGAAAAGTATTTTAAAAATGGAATTTGAAATATTGGTGTCCAGAAGTATGCTCAGAACCTGGTTCCACAGGACTGCAAAGAGGAAGTTAGGCCATAGATTTCCTAAGTATTCTGTAAGTTAATTTTCATTAAATGTTTACTTTCTCTTTCTTGAGTATGCAATGAATTAATTTTTAGTATTATTTATTTATAAAGTATTTAATCCACTTTTCATTAACAATGACTTCCGGGGGGTCTCAGCAAAGCGGACGCAGAACGGAAAGAACAGACGCAGAGCGGAAGCCTAGCGGATGCCTAGCGGATGCACAGCAGAAGCCTAATGGATGCCTGGCGTTAATTGCGCATGCGGGGAGGATGCATTGCGTCAGCCCCGCGGATATAACGGAAGCAGCTCGAAGCAGGTCGCCATTCAGAGGAAAGACCTGCTGCCGGACGGATTGGTTGCCTTGCCTGCCCTGCCTGCATGTCTATCTGCAAGCCTTTGCTGCCAGCCTCTGCGCACCTCCCTGCCAGCCTTGCTGCCACCTCCCTGCCAGCTTGTGCCAGTCTGCCTGCCAGCCTTGCTGCCTGCCTCCTGCCAGCCTTGGTTCATGTCTGCCTGCAGCCTTGGTGCCTGCCCTGCTGCAAGCTTCCTGCCAGCCTTGGTGCCTGCCTCACTGCCAGCCTTGGTGCCTGCCTGCCTGCCAGCTTCTGCCAGCCTTGTGGCTGCCTCCTGCCAGCCTTGGTTCATGTCTGCCTGCCAGCCTTGGTGCCATGCCTGCCTGCAGACTTGGTGCATCGCCTCCCTGCAAGCCTTTCTGCCAGCCTTGGTGCCAGCCTCCCTGCCATCCAGCAACCCCACAACCATGCGAAAGCCACAGCAAGCCCTCAGCCATCTGGTGCCAGCCCTGGCAAGAGGACAGGGCACCATCCCACCCTGTCCCCTCACTCTGGTTATCCTGGGGCTTCTGCAGCACGGGCTCGCTCTTCTGGGGCTCGCGCTTCTGCTGCTTCTGTTTCTGGAGAGCTGATGACAAGCACTCCAGCACAGGCCACCTCCACAACACCTGGACCTTCACCCCTGAGACTGAGTGACCAAGAGGAGTGCCAGAGACTCATTTTTGTTTTATAGCTTGTTTGTTTAATAAATCTATTTATGATTCACACACTTGCTTCATTTCTTTTTTTTAATAAAGTCTTGTTGGAAACTTTTAGAAATGGTTTAAGCCTTTTGCATGCTTGTGGATGGGTTAAGATAGCTTGGGGATGGCAGGGATACCTGAGGAATGAGCAGGGATAACTTTGGATGGGTAATACTGCTGGGATAGATAACTCCAGTTGCAAGCATAGTGGGACGTATGGTCCACCCTCCCAGGTGCCACACCTATGGCCCTTTTATTGTCAATAATAATGTAATAATCATCCACACATTTCACATAAACACAACTCTTTATTAAACGCCCTGTTTCATTGTAGGCCACCCAACACATACATGGCACAATTTCATCAGTCTGATGAGACAGCTGAACGAAGCAATCCATAAGCATCTATATCCTGTCTTGCCACTCCACTGCTCCAGCTGGGGAGTTGAACCAGCGTCTCGGAGGTTTGCGCTGCTTCTCCTCACGTGAGCGCTCTGTTGGGGCTTGCACATCACAGCGTCTATCAGGTTTCGCCTTGCTCCATTCCCCAGGCTCCATGTCCCCATTGCCTTGCCTGACGTCCACAGACCTGTCCTGTAACACTGGTAGCGGGTGCGCATTCAGATTGTGCAGGTGCAGCAAGCTTCCATGATCCTCCTCACCGTGTCTGGCTATGCTGCATGGTGGTGAGAAGTACCTGGAATCTTTGTTGGCCAGGATGGCAAAGTGTTATCCACCACCGCCTTGCCCTGGACAGCCTGTAGTTGAAGATCCTCTCTTTACAGGTGAGGCGTCTGGAGTGTAGGGCTTCATGAGGTAGGTTGTGAGGGAGAAGCGTCATCCCCCACGATGAAGTAGGGCAACATCTTTCATGTCGTTGGGCAGGGGGTCTGGATCTTGGGAGCCCATGATGAGGTTTTGTTCAGCCCCTCTTGAGGACACTGGCGTTGTAATACCTGGGCATCTGAAGATGAGCCGTTGCCTGAAGCATCGATGTACTGAACTTTGTAGTCACATGACCATGGTGAAGAGGATGATGCTGAAGAAGCCCTTGGAGTTGAAAATAAGTGGACCCTGAGTTGGGTGCGAGATTTGCAGGCCACGTGCTTGCCAATCTATGGCTCCACCGGTGGTGGGGAAGTTCCACTTCTGATACACTGCTTCTGCAACTTTCTTCCATCCTTCTTCAGTGGACGGGTACTGGAGAGCTCCTCCTTTGTATTCTTCAATGATGGCCTGCACCACTTCTCTCTGACCACAATGCTGATGGTTTGGATGGCACCTCCAGCCGTACTGCATGCTCCTGTAGGTGGTCCCAGAGGCCAGGTGGCGCAGAGTGATGCCACCTTTAGCCAGGTTCAAGTGGGCAGAACCTGGTGCGTCTGCTCGGTCAACCGGTGTCAGCCGCTGCACTACTTCGTCAAACATGGCTGGAGGCATCCTCATAAGTTCTGGAACGCCCGAGTTGTCTTCGTTCCTGAGCTCCACCATCAGCTTGCTGTACAGTCCGTCCTCTGCTCTTCTGGCGAACCATCTTCGGACCAGACTCTTTTTGGCTGCTCTTTTTCTTCTCGCAGTAGAGTTCACAGAGCCTGCAGATGCTTTGCACTGTTGCAGAACGATGGTGCTGCCGAAAGGACTTTGTTGCAATCCACGGGACATGACTGGATGCTGTGAAAGAGGAAGAGTCAGTGAAGGCTGCAGGATCTGCCACCGCTGGGCTGATGTTCTGAAAGTGAGATGCAGATGAGTTGCTCCCCTTTTTATAGAAAATATAGGTTTCCGGCTAGGCATCCTCTAGCATCCTGTAGACATCCTTAATATCCGAGATAGGTCCCCTCTGCATACGTTTTTTCCATTTTAAACCCTTTTGTTCCATGCTGCATCGCTAGGCATCTGTTCTGCATCCGTTCTGCTTCCTCCCTGCATCCGAGTGGATGCAAGTTGCGTGGATGCACAGCGGATGCCTAGCAGATATGGCAGATGCATAACGGATGCAGAACGGATGCGTAGCGGATGCGTAGCGGATGCAGAACGGACGAATTGGATACATTTCCCGCGCAAAAGTTTTGAGCAGCTCAAAACTTTCTGAGTGGATGAAACGTCAAATAAACGGATGTCTGGACGGATAGAGAAGGAAGCAAAGGCGCAGTGAGTACATCTCCTTTTCAACGGATGGCAAGCTTTTTTGTCCGTTTTACATCCTCTTTGCATCCGTTGGTTCAGTGTGACAGGGGCTTAAGCTCTATTACAACAAGATAAATTATTTGTGAGGAAATTCCAAGACAGGCAGAAGATGAAATCAGAAAATCTCCTGGAAATTGTAGTTCCTCCTTCTCTGTAGCTACTCTTGATGAAACCCAATAATTCAATCTAATTAGTATGGAAGCAATAGGCCCTTGCTGTGTAATCTTTGTAAGAGCAAGTATTGTGAGGACCAAACTGAAGTTTTATCCTGATGCTATAATTTAATGCACTAAGAGGACAAACATGTCAATGAAAGAATTGTAATGATGAGCTCTTCTTTTATCCTTGCATTTCTTGACACTGATAACATTTCTTGATAATGGGGTTTTAACAACTCTAGCATTTTTGCTATTATTTTTCTCGAACATTTGTCCAGCAGTTTGCTTTTTTTCAATGCTACACTTAACTGGATGAATATATATTAAAAGAAAATGCAGTATAATATCACACATTTCAAAATTACATTATACTTCAGTATTTTAGAGATATGTTTCATACATACATAGGTCTGGCTTTCAGAGAATGCATATGCTGTGAATTTTAAAATAAGATAAAGACCAAATATATTTCTCAGGTTTGTTTTAAGAATAATTATTTCATTTGTGACAAAGTTTAGCTTTGAGTTAAGACTAGATATGTTTGAGTATCTTCAAATATTTTCATAAAATTTATCTACAATTGGCAATTAAGATACAACTTGAAATCATAAATAGTAAGGGATAACTATATAAAAATGCATAATACTGTTTTCATTACACAACAGCAGGGGTGTGCCCTAGCTAAGATTCTGTGCAGTTTGGAAACCTCCCAAATCTCACTCTTGGCTTGCCCCACCCATCCTGCCCCTCCCCTCCCAGGAGTGCCATGGCCCATTGTGGATGCAGGTAAGTGCAGGGCATGCACGGAGGCTCAGGGCAGTGAAAAACAGGTGTCCTGGAAGTTTGGGAAGTCTGGAAATGGGCCCATTTCCAGCTTCCAGAAAGTCTCTGGTATCCAGGAGACCATTTTCACCATCCCAAAGGCCCAAGGAAAGCCTCCAGAGCCTGGGAGGTCAAACACACACACACACACTGCTGTGGTGCAGTAACATGTCCACCATGGACACACCCACCCAGCAACCGGGCAGAGAACCCCTTGCTAAAATTTTTGAAGCCCACTCCTGCAAAAGAATAGTGGCCAAATGTCATAATGTGTCACAGTGAGAAAAGAAAAATGGGTATCAATTATTTCTAAATCATTTAATAGAAAATATATTGATGGTGTCTAATTTAATTCCAGGTCCAGACATCATCCACTGATGACCTTTTTATGATCTTAGTAAGGCTAATCTATGATCTTGAGAAAGCATTGTACTTTCCAAAGTACTTTAAGAAGAAAAATATGGAAATGTGATTATGATTAAGAATTAATTAACTATGGCAAGTTGGTTATGTGGCTTGTAGGTTGACACATTTTACAATAAATTGAGTTTTCAGATGGTCATCAAGTAAAATCTTCCATGACTAATAATTAAGTTAGAGCATGGCAAACATCATCCTGGCACAACTTACAATTACCTCTATCAGGAAGACTCCCAAGTTGTACACTATCCCTTTTGGTGAGAACACATCTCCATCAAGAACTAAAGTTGATATTGTTCCGTATTCAACTGGCTTCTGAACCAATAGTTGTTTTGTTTTGCTCTGGTTATATTAAACTATTTTTCTTCAACTAGATAGTATCTAGTTGAAGATCACATCTCCCAAGTGGCACCAGACAGAGATGCATCACTGGATATCATCTGCAAATAATATTGCACTTCAAATGATTGAATGACACATTCCATAGTTTCATGCAGATGTTGATTAGGATATAGGAAATGTTTGAATCCTGTATTATAATATCCTAGAACTTAGAAGCCTAAACACACACTATCTATTCATTCAAAAGGAGTAAAACCAGCATAAAACAATACCTTCCATCTTAACCCTTAGAAGCAGTCCAGAAGAACGTCACTGAGAGATCCAACAAGACTGGGAACATTGCATTACAACTAATTAGGCCCTGCCATAGAGTCTGAAGTTTTGCGGTATCTGCTATCCCGCATTAGATGGGCACCTCATGATAGGGAGCGAAAGGAGAAAGAAACGACAGGAGACGAAGTTCCTCGGGATGAGTGTGCACAGAATGTCTGGGTACATGCTCTTTTATTATGCTCATTCAAAAGAGGGTGATTGTTTATTCAGAGCCTATGTCAAGCCCAGGTCAGACAGAATACACAGGATTTTAAATAGCTCAGATAAGGCAGGATGCCAGGTCAGACAGGATCGCAAGATTTATAANTGCAAATGCCTGAACGATACATAGTTGCAATGATACACAGTTGCAAACATATGACTGATACATAGTTACTACAAAGTTTCCATCCCATGTCTTGTTCTTTGTGTATGTACTTGCCAGGGGCAGGAATAAAGCCCACGGTTGACAAGTCTCATCTCATCAAAAGTCTCATCTCATCCTATTAACTGGCTCAACTTTTCATTGATAATACTGAAGGGAGTTACTCTCAGGACTTTGTCCAGCCTGTTCTAACTTTGAGCAAGAAGAAATTGGGTGATTTTGAAAATTGCAATAATAACCAAATTATTCATTCCTTTGCTTTAGGAAGAATTATTCATTCCTCATTTCAAGTATTGGGCTTGAACCCATCAAATAAATCTCTGTAGTTCTTTTCATATTTAATCTTTTCAAAATTCCCCAGAAATTGCTAAAGCTGAGTGAATAAAAGAGAGAGAGAAAAAATATTGGTTAGCCAAAAGTCACTCAGTAAGTTTTTTTGACAAGGTGTCTGTAAAGAGGAAATAAAGCATTCAGCATGACTTTTCACAGATGATATCATCCATTTGCAGACTAAAGCCCATGTTGGTTAACGCGATGCATCCGTTCTGTACTCACTGCGTGCGTGATTAATA
>BHFT01056951.1:0-14747 GCA_004320025.1 Laticauda laticaudata
GATGGAGCCACCCCCAAAATTTTGCTCGTCCGCTGTGTCCTTTTTGCATACATTTTGCATCCGTCGGCCAGTGGGATGCTGGCCTAGCCTTTGGGAAAAATAAAAGAGGAAGAGGAAGCATTTTTATTGTGCAATTTTTGCCCATTTGAAGATAGGACACAAGAAATCACTGTTTACATGTCAGATTCCCTTTTGCTATCATCCTCTGCCATCAATCAATCAGACTAGAGTTGGAAGAGACCTTGGAGGTCTTCTAGTCCATCCCCTTGCTCAAGCAAGTGACCCTATACCATTTCAGACAAGTGACTCTCCAGTCTCTTCCTAAAAACCTCCAGTGATGAAGCACCCACAAGTTTTGAAGATAAGCTGTCTCACTAGTTAATTGTCCTCACTGTTAGGAACTTTCTCCTTAAAAAGAAGAGAAACTTGCTTCTCTCCTTGACTAGTTTCCATCCATTAGTTTCCATCCGCCTTGTATCTTATCTCATCTACACAAAGGCTGAGAAAGAGAATGAGAAGGAAGAAAAGTGTTTGGTGGAAATAGAGGAATATATGTATTCCCAAGAATGTACAAACATGGGGGTAAAAGACGTAAAGATTAAGACCAGAAGCACTAACTCATATCCTTCCCATAGGGATGCCCTGTAGGCAGTGGAGGAAATGTAGTAAGTACAACTAAAATTGGATTTCATAATTGCCACTAATAAAGGGACGAGCCTGTGCAGCAATTTACTGTGCTGTTGGCAAAATGAATTGCTCAAGGCATATTAGATAACACAAATACAGTAAGTAAATGATGATTAAAATAACTATATAGTAAGCACTGTATGTGCTACACAGTGCAACTCTGTTCACAAACACTTAAGATATCTTCCCCAGTGGTTGCATGTTTGTTGTTTATTACTACATTAATTGCTACATTAATTTTTAAATTACTACATTAATTCTGGGGGAAAAAAATCAATGAACATAGTCTCACCCTATAAAATGTTTTTGACTGTTATTTTCATCCCCACCCCCAAACTGCGTAGAAAGAAGCGTGACGTCATTCAGCAGCATTAAATAGCATTAAACAGACCATAACTAACATTAGTCGTATAAATTATACATAAGGTGGCATTTTTATGTACTCTGTGAATAATTGCTTCATGGGTTCTGCAATCTTTTCCAAAACAAGTTCCAAAGAAATAACATATCTGGTTATGTTTCATAGTTATATGTAAGTAACTGAATTAGCATACATTTACTAAGTTAACAGAGAACATTCTTCTTGTGAGATAATCATTTATTTCTATTAGAGGTTTAATGTTTCATGCCAAATCATTGCCAAAGTCAATATACATGGAATCAAGGGCTGTTTCCAGCTTTATTCTCTTTTGTAGGATACTAACCCAAGACTGAAGTCCTTTATTCATGTAGACACAAATAAGTCCCACTGAATCAGTGAGCTTATTTATGGGTAGCCTATGTTGCATGAAATCAAGCCTTTGCATACTTATTTAGTCTTTCTATTATATGGAAGAGACCTAACTGTAGTATTATACAAATTTACAAGGGCTAAGATTACTACAGCTGTGTGTTAATTTTAGAAAATGAAAAATAAATGTGTGTCTTTCAGTTTAGCTGGCAAACAAGCTTAATTCTTAAAGATCAGTTTTAATAAGCTGTAAAATATGCATGTGTATACATATGCCCTGACTGATATTCCAATAAATAGAGCAATTGTTCTTTAGCAATTAGAAAGCTGCATAGCTTGTATTAATATCCAGATAACACTGTATAATGACCATATGATCTAGTGCAACTTTTCCCAATCTGCTCTCTCCAGCACTCTAGGAATAAAACTCCTGTGATGCCAGAGTAGTACTGGAGGGAAGGAGGATGATAAACCTGGAGTACTAAGGCAGATCCCAAATTTACTGCCTTACACTCTTTAAAAACAAAACAAAAACAATTCATTCCAAATTTTTCCCTGTCATTCCTGTGAGAAAGAATACATAGAGTGCTCCACCAGGGGGCATCACAAGATATTTTACTCAACCTCCTTCAATCTTGTAGTCCTACTGTCCTGAAGGGTGTGGTGTTAAGAAATAGTGAAGCTGTAATGATTTAGAGTAGAAAGAATATTAAATAAATAAAATCACTGTTCAGAGAAAATGGAGGATAAATTTAGAGTAGTGGGACAAGATATCAATAAAAGAGAATATTTAAAGCTTACAATTGAAATGCTGGGTCCTTGATGCTCTCTGAGCTTGATTATTTCTTGCAGATTTTTATTACCCAGAAATATCATAAGTGCTGTCATCAATAGTCATGTCTCTGATTATTTGAAGGCCCTGTAGTGGACAGTTGATAGAGTGTTTGCTTCCTCTTGTGAGGTTCCCAAGCCTTTTGGTTTAGTCTTTTGCAATGATTTATGTAGGAGGCATGGTGGCCCAGTAGTTAAAGTGCAATATTGCAGGCTGACTCTGGCCACTGCCATCAGTTTGTTCCTGACTAATTCAAGCCTTCCATCCTTCCAAGGTTGGTAAAATTGTTGGGGACAATTTTAAACTGCTTAGACAGTGCTATAAAGCACTCTGACACAGTATATAAGTCTAACTGCTATTGCTCTGTAGCGGTCCCTGGTAATGATACAATGGACAGAAGTGTATGTCAGGCTTGTGCATTTTGGAATATATGTAGGAATGTGAGAATATAGATCCACTGCTTCTCATCCACCTCTATTCCTTTTTGGTAATTTGGCTTTTCTTAGGTCATTGAAAGTTCTCTTGATCCATTTGTCTATTTTTTGTATTCTATTAGTGCTGACTGATATATAAGTTTCTTTGTCTTCTAATATTTCTTTTGCTTTTTGGAAATATTGTCTTCTGCCCAAATATTGTGCTTTGTCAAGCACTCATGATGTTACCTAGTTTGGATAATGGAGCATCTGCAAAAAGCAGCCAAGCTCAGTCAGCATCAAGGTCCCTTCAGGGAATAACTTTGAGGGAGAGGACTAAGATCCACTATCAAGGCAACGTTTAGATAAAAGAAAGCTGAGTCCAGGGCAGAAGTGTAAACTGAGAAACCATCTCATACAATGTCCTCCCTAGTTCTCACAGAGATAAAGAAAAGGAGAAGAAATTGTATTCAGATTCAAGATTCTATTACAGTAACTTAAAAGAAAAAGTACTATTGAATTTCATGACTCTAATTACCTAGTCTGGTCCTACTTGAAAGGCTTCTAGACAAAATAAGATTATAATTGGACATCAGGAATAAAATACTTGCAGAAATATACAAGTTTTTCATTGAGAAACTTGTAACTTCAAAAACATAAAAAAGTATATATTTGGATCCTATGGGTTTTTTCCATCCAGATCATACTTCTTTATATAAGGAAGAAATTTACCCTTTTGTCACCACGTATGCATGGAAACTTCACTCTCTCAGTATAGTGCCAGATGTATGAAACTCCACTCCCTCCCTACTGAAGGTCAAGCAAACTGAATGGAGTAGATACAATCCCGATTTCCCTTTCTACTAGTTTCACATTCAAATTGGAATTTTGACATTTTCCTACTAACATTTTTAGGGCTATGGTTGTTAGATTGTGGCACATGTGAAACAGTGGTGGGATTCAAATATTTTTACTACTGGTTCTATGGGCATGGCTTGGTGGGTGTGGCAGGGAATAATATTGTAAAATCGCCATGCCTATCCACTCCTGGAGGAAGACTGCTGCAAAATCCCATTCCCTCCCCACCCCACTAACCTGCTTTCCAGCTCCATTCTCCTGTGCAGAGCAACAAAAGAAGACCCAGCCAATCAGCTNTTCCAGCTCCATTCTCCTGTGCAGAGCAACAAAAGAAGACCCAGCCAATCAGCTGGGACTTGGGAGGCAGAGAATAGAATGGGGGCAGGGGCAGTCAGAGGTGGTTGCCAGTTCTCCGAACTACTCCAAATTTCCAACTTACCCAACTTACCTCAGTAAAACTGTATATCTTCTGCAAATTGCAGAAAACATGTTATTGTTTTCACAATGTATTCTGGAACATAAGAGAGTATCAGTGAAATTTCCTTTTATTTATAGACCTACTTCTAACATCCTGTCCAGGCATTTTGCCCTTTACTAACAAATTGAATGCTCCAACATGGTTTCTTGCTTGCTCACTCTTATGCCCATCTGTCAAGATGGCTTAATGCCTGATGGCTAGGGGGTATTCCAGTTTCATTTGGTCATAAACTCTTATCTGAAATAACCTTAGATCAACAACAGTGCTATAGACTAACCCTGCAAAAAAACTGTCTACCATGCTGCAAGATAGAAAGGAATGGAAAAGAAAAGAAGAGAAGGGAAATAGATGGATGTTAAAAATATATGCTATGATCACAAAGCATTTTTTTCTTTTAAAATGTCTCAAAATATCAGCATGTTCTTTATAATTCTAATTCTATATTATGGCAGGTATAAAAGGTTAATATTTGAATATTAATATTCAAATGTGGATCAGCAAACAGGAATATGATGAATCCGGACCGTGCATCGTCCACCACAAATGCTTCTAAAGCAGGACTCAATTAGCACAATAGCATTTTTTCCTCTTTTTTTTTGACAAAAAAATGTACAAAATTTATGTAAGTTTCTACCTTCCTCCCTCCCCCCTCCTCTCTCCCTCTCTTTCTCCCTCTCCCTCTCTCTCTCTCTCTCTCTTTCTCTCATAATATTTTCTATTTATATGGAAACCAATCAAGCAAATTATTGCAAAGCCACCCATTCCAATAACATTCCTCAAACCCTCTTACTTGTTTAATTATAGTTCAGTACCAAATATTTGCTGTTTCACATTCAGAGAAGCTTGCATCAATATTTCACTCAACATACAGAGTACTAGAAAACATACAACCAACAGCAAGAAAAATGGAAAATATTTTTTCTCCTTTAATTAGAAGATTCTGTGGATTCTTCCTCATCAAGAACATGTCTGACTTCTGTCAAGCAATATTTTTGACATGGGAAATCACTTTAGATTGTTGGGTTTGATTTGAAACAAAGGTCTTTTCAATTTTCAGTGTCATTGTTTAAGGCTGTAAGTATATATCATACACTGGCTTATATTACAATTTTAAACTTTTAAATGGAAAAAAACAGTAGGCTTTTTGAAGTGAGACTTTTTAAAAAACTTGTCTTCTGTTTATTATCCTGCTAATGTACAATATTTAATAATATTATATCAGAAGATTAAACTGTTACTGAATGTACCTTTTGTCTACAAAATAAAAGAGCTAGATCAGATTAAGAACAAAATACTAGATATTCAATAGAACAATTAAAATTCTAGTTCCAAAGTCTTAGATAACACTGGATGTTATCCAGTGATGCCAAATTTATATTCGATTCTGAATCTCGTTGCTCTAAAAAAAAAAGAAGAAGACACAGAGAGAAATAGATCATCTCCAAAAAGCCAACAAGAGGAACTGTGTAAGAACGTTTATTCGGAGGACTACTAACACACTTCAGCATACACCAGAACAAGAAACAAATGCCCTGAATTATTATAAAAAGACCACATATACAATGTTTTTCATCTTTCCTATGCTTTCTCTGACCATTTCTTGTCTGCTTAGAGGATGTGAGGGAGAAATTATCTGTAATAGTGAAAACACTGCAATTTAGAACATTATCTCGTCTTCCCATATCCCATCTCTTATCCATAAACAAATCCATAAAGCATTACCATTTCAGGCCTGGTGTCAACAAAAGGAATAATAATACCTTTCCTTTAATCTTGCTCTAATAAAGCAACTTTATATTTATTTATTTTCATTTTTTTATTTTGATTTGTCAATCGCTTACAAGATAATAGGTACAAGTATATACATAGTTATGAATACATGAAATGAGTACATATAAGAAAAATAAAAAACAATAGGACAGGGACAGTAGGCATGATTGGTGTGCTTATGCACGCCTCCTATAGACCTCTTAGGAAAGGGGTGAGATCAATAGTAGACAGTCTAAGGTTAAAGTTTTTGGGGTTTCAGGAAGAAACCACAGAGTCAGGTAGAGTTTTCATACAATGAACCACTTCTGGTGCTTGTAAGTCTGTATTTCCTGGCAGTCAAGTTTGGTGCATTTACATTGAGTTATGTATCTATTGTGTTCTCTTCCTTATTACAAGGAAACCTGAAAATTAGACATATCATGCAAAAGTTTCATTTATTTCCAAGAACACAACTTAAAAGGTGAAACCTTAATATAATGACGATAGACCATTACATGCAAAGCACACGATAAGTATAAGCCATGTGATTGTCCATAATCTGAGATGATTATGGTTTAACAGCTTCTATTGAAAACCCAAATCCACAATCTCAGAAAATTAGAATATTATGAAAAGGTTCAACTATTCTAGGCTCAAAGTGTACCGTGTAACTCAATCAGCCTAACTTAAGCCATCAACACCTGCAAAGGGTTCCCTGAACCTTTACAATGGTCCGCTCTCAGTCTGGTATCAAGTAGGAATCAACAATCGTTGGGAAAGACTACTGATCCTGACAGTTGTGCAAGAAAACCATCATTGGACACCCCAAAGTGTAATTGCTGCAAACATACAGTTAGATGTTTCCCAGAAGTGCTGTATCAAAGCACATGATAGAAGTTATGTAGAAGGGAAAAGTGTTGGAAGGAAAAAGGTACACAAGCAGCAGGGAGATTGACCACCAGCCTCTTGGAGAGGATTATCAGAAAAGGCCATTCACAAGAGTGCTTGGGGACTTCACAAGGAGTGGACTGGAGGCTGCGGAGTCAGCTGCATCAAAGAGCCACCACACACAAATGGATCCTGGACATTTGGCTTCAAATGTCTGTATTCCTTGTTATTCAAGCCACTTTCCTGAACATATAAACAACATCAGAAGCATCTTACTGGCTAAAAGAAAAACAGAACGGTCTGTGCCAGTCGAGTCCAAAATCTCCTTTCATGCGATGACGAGCAAACCTTTTGCCGCATCTCATTATGGAAATCAAGGCCCCAGAGTTTGGAGGGAAGAATGGAGAGGGCAGCACAGCTGCAAGATACTGCAAGTCCACATGTGGAAGTTTCCACAGTCTGTGTTGATTTGGGGGAGCCTTGTAATCTGCTGGTGTTGGTCCACTGTGCGTTCATTAAGTCCAGGGCTCATGCAGCTCTCTACCGAGAACTCTACCAGGATACTTCCCTTCATACAGACAAGCTTATATGGGGGATAGCTGCATCATTTTCCAGCTGGGACTTGGCACCTGCTCCACACTGCCAAAAGCCACCAAAAAAACCTGGCTTCAATGACCGTGGGAGATTACTGTCTTTGGATTTGGCCAGGCAGGACTTAGCCCTGACCTGAACCCCAGGAGATTCTATGGGTGCATTGCCAAAGAAAAGATGAGAGAATTGAGACCCGAACATCGCAAAAAGAGCTGAAGCCGCTATCTGACCAGCATTCCTGGTCTTTCCATAACACCTCACAGTACACAAGGCTTGATAGCTGTCTATGCCATTGTCACACTGATGGGGCGCAGTCAATCTTGCTCCAATAGGGGCACAACCCAAGTACTGAGATTAATCTGTGTCTTATTATTTTCAGAGGACCGATATTGTTCTATGTACAATCCTTGTTTTATTGATTGCATGTAATATTCTAATTTTCTGAGATTGAGAATTTGGGGTTTTTATGAGCTGTAAGCTATAATCATCACAATTATGACAAATCACAGCTTGAACTATCTTGCTTTGCATGTAAGGAATCTATCTCATATATTAGTTTCACCTTATAAGTTGCATTTCTGCAATAAATGAACTTTTGCACCATATTCTAATTTTTTTAGTTTCACCTGTACTCCCAATAATCTTAATAATTAGTCCATTCAAGAGATGTGTTTATTAGAGTTTTATCCTACAAACATACCTAATACTCCTTCATCCTCCTATTTTCCATACAGGGTGAACTTGGGTGAACAGGGTGAACTTGGAACAGAGATGATGTTGTTTGAATTCAACTCACAAAGGAGTTGCTTTCATTGAGCAAGTTTTATAGTCCCTCATTGTCTCTCTCCCAATTTACCACTGGAGTTGCTTAGTTGTAGCACTAGCAAGTGGAAGGGTACATATTAATGTGACTTAGCATCCAGTAAGAATTATGGACTGCTACCACAAATGAGGAAAATACTCATCTTACTGAGGTTGTAGGAGAAAGTGTGTTATCTCACAAGGTGCAATAGCTGCTGTTTTCTTTTAAATGTCTAAGCAGCCTTTTTCTTTTAAATGTCCATTTACACAACCATCTTCTGAACCTTTGTCAGTCTAAGCAACTCTTATAGAAAGTAATTCCTGAAATGGGAACAATGTCCAAAACCATAATTTTTTTCAAATGCTGACAAAAACATTTGGAATGTTTAAGTTGAATAGAACAATGCTAAGCAGATGCATAACAAAATACACTAGGTTTATACACTCAGTAAAAACCTGAGCTAGGTATTTATATAACCACCACATTTGATAAAACATTCCTTCCTTGTTCTGGCATTTCGAACATTTATTGTTGTATGATTTATCTATCTTGGCAATTGTTGATTGAGTTATATACCATCTGTAAAACATTTTATACCAATTTTCCCTCAGTTTGTGGCTTGGTGTAAGTTTTATTGATTTTTCTATAAATCTTCCCATTGATCCATTGATGTTATTTCTTTGAAATTTTGCATCCATTTTAAAATGCAAGGTGGTTGTTTTTTTTTTACATTGGTTCTGTATCTGTTTCATATTTAAATAGCGGTTTCTAAATGCATTCTAATTAATTGTTTTGGTTCTATATATAAATATTTTAACGTCCCTTCTTTTTTTGAGATTGCTTTTTATTCCTCTAGTTTTTTGAAGATATATTAATCAATCCAGATTTCTTACATCATTAACTAATTCGTATTGTGTCTTTAGTCTATTTCTTGAGTCTAAATATATCACGTTGGCATATATAATCAGATCTTTCTTACTTTAAATATCTTTGCAATAAAAAGCATTTGACAGGTAAGCTAGTGGTATAATCACCGGATTTATTCTTGCTTTTAATGATTCCAAATTATTAACAGATTTTTTTCTCTTATAATGTGTCCCTTGAGATTCTTGTCTCCTTTTGTTTCCTTATACCACAAATATCTGTGAAGTCCATTAGCTAAGTCTGCTTTCTCCATAGTTTATATTCTACTATTGGGAACTTTCATCCATTTTGTTAAGCATGATAGGCAGTTTGCTATATAATATAATCTGAGGTTGGAAACCTTATCCCACCGCTCTTCCTGATATCTTCTGAAATTTTGAAGGTTAGTCTTCTGTTTTCTATTTATGTAAGCCTATTAATTGTTCTTTGACAACTTTCCAATTTTCCTAACAAGAAGCACTTGACATGAGCTTGACATAAAATATAGCCACTCAAAATTGTTATAGTGAATACTAGTACACTAGGACAGATTTAAATACATAATTTTGTTACTAATTCATAAAAAAGATCAGAAAAGAAAAGAAAAAATGGCTTCTAAAATTATTCTTTTTTATTCCAGGTACTATCCAATTTTGCCATAGATGCAATAAATAAATAAACAAACTTATCAAAACAATACATTTGGTAAAAACATGCTTAAAGGAAGAAAAAAAACATTAACATATAAGTCCACTTTGGTGGATTGGAATTCCCAGATCCATAAAAATAAACTGAGGTACATCAGCAGAATAAACTGAGGTACATCAGCTGTTTATTATGATACGTTTCTACCAGTTGATTAAGAATTTCAAACAAGTATGAACACAGTATTTAAATGTTATTATTTAATTATGCCCTTCTTAATCAAAGAATTCCACAAATTAAAGTAATATCCAACCCATTTATAAATTAGTTTTTATAACTAGGAAAATGTGGCAAAAATAATTAAATCCTTTTATTTTTCATTCTCAGTTTTGGAACATCTTCATGCTAGGGTAGAGATAACTGTTTTAAATGGAGGCGGGGGAATTACAAAGACCACAGAATTTATACTTGGATCAAAACCATTCATTGAAAATCAGCTAAAGGAAGGTTTGGAAAACATACCACAATTGTAGATACAAATTCACTGAATCATTTAATTCATTTCAAAGAAGAAAATTAAACAAACAAAAAAAGGAGCCAAAAATATTACTTTTTAATAATTGAAGCAAACAAAATTTGCAAAATATAGTTAGCAAGAGTTAAAACAATTTTAAAAACATGTATAGAAAAATCACATTAAATTAACTGCTAATACTTAAGAATTCTTAAGTCTTTCTTAGCAGTAATGCACATTCAGAACTATATTGATGACATATTATATTAAATATATAATATAGACATGAATGATATTACAACAGGAGATAATATCAAAGTGATTTTGACAAAAGGAGAAAAATCAAATCAAAGCAACAGTTTGACAAAATTAAAAAAATGGGTGGGGGAAGGTGTTTTAGGCTTGCTGAATAGCTTTCTTAGAGTACCTAAATTTCACCTGTAATAAGATATCATTTAGTTATTAAAAGTATTTTAGAAGAAAGGAAGGAAGGAAGAAATTCATGTGAGCAGTGGGCATGCTTGCCCGCCACTCACGCAAATGTAGCATGCAAATGCACACACTTGCCTATTGCTCATGCAAATGGGGATGTGCACACACATATGTTCTCCCCCTTCACTTCTGTGTTCCAGTTCTGAATGGCTCAAGGCCTGGTAATGGGCAATGGCCCAGGGGTTTGGGATCCCTGTCTTAACCAATATATCAAACTGGTTGTCAATTGCTACTATAATTTATTAAATTATCGCTGTTGTAAAATGTCATTGTGTGTCATAACAGCTCTAATACAGTGCTTTATTGAACATCTTCAGTTTATCAGATTTGGATACTTTTTATATACCTGAAAAATTGAAAATATTTCTTTGAATATATTTCCTAGCTTCTATTTTTATTTTGTAAGTTTCAGATCTATATCTTCACCTAATGAACTCAGCAAGAATTCATTCTATCTAGGCTACTATACATTCGTGCAATAATCTGTTTTCTATAGCAGGAAACTTATCAATATCCTTTCCTCCTATGTTGCTTCACCATGACTGTGTAAAATTACTGTGAAATCAAGGCATATACAAAATGATATGCCGGTATTTTAGTGTTTTGCAGCCGATCTTTCCTCAGTCTCCCAATTTAGTTATATTCCATCATACATGCACTGACAGTCATTTACACTGACACGGTTTTCAAATGTAAGTTTGTTAGTTTGCTATCTGGAAAAGATATGTCTTTTTCTTTTTGTATGGGGTTTGGAAGGGATGGTTGTGGAAGCTTTGGAAGGGAGAGATTCAGGTTTAGGCCAGCTTTGGAAAAAAACCAAACTTCATTGTTTTATAAACTATGAATGTTGGCATAAATCTGGGGGAAAAGTAAGAGTAACTAAGAAATCTTTTAGCTTGGTCAATAGTATTCTGACTTGCAGTGTAAATATCTGGGAAATGGAAAGACTAGTGATCTAACGTTAAATCTTCCAGTCATCACATAATTGGAAACAACAGGAAAAAAAGCTTGATCCAATTGCTGGTGAAAAACTTAATGACTATAAATCTGTCCACACATCAGCAGATGTGGTTAATCCTCAATGACTGCTTGATTCCTAAAATGAGGTTATTTGGTCCAGGAACTGTCCAGTTTGGTTGTCTCATAAATGTGCAAATGCTGCTTCAATGTTCTAATGGCTAATTTCTCCAGAAATCTAAACCTAAGGCCTCCAAAGCTTACTTTGAAAACACTAAGTCATAGTGAAAGCAATGTTTAGAGAAATTCATTACTCAGTTTAATCAACAGTCTTTACAGGAACATTCAAGATATGTTCTTTCCCAAAACAATATAAAGTCCTATTAAAAGGAAGATGCTAGAAGAACAAAGGGCCAATTTCAAGAAGTTGGCATAAGCTGCCAAAGGGTAAAAATATATTGTTTCCTGGCATTGTATTTCCAAGACAACCCCCCCCCCCCCCCCCCCCNCCCCCCCCCCCCCGAAAAGTTTCTTGCCCAGAATTGTTATGTTACAGAATAGAGGTGGAAGGGAGCTTGGAGTCTTCTAGTCTGACTCTTGGCTCAAGCAGGAGATCCTGTCCCATTTCAGACAAAATGGCTGTCCAGGTTCTTCTTAAAAACCTGAAGTGCTGAAGCTATGAAGGCAAGCTGTTCTCACTATTAGGAAGTTTCTCCTTCATTAATGGCAGATTCAGATACTCTCTAACGATTTGTGTCTCTCATTCATTGTCTCAGGTCCTCATTGGTTTTTAATGTCATTAATTCAGAGGCCTCATTTGACAGAAAAAAATACATATTCTTGCAGTCCAAGAAGAACTCAGCTTGAAGATGGCTTTTGATTCAGCCTCTAAGAGAGGGACCAAAGAGAAAACTGACTCCTCTATAAATTGAATCTATAGACTGACACATATAATGGCTGATCCTAATAATTGTATGTGATAAGGAAGGATGTTTGCTTCCTTTCTTCTTGGATCTTGTTTTCTTTTTGGAACAGTTTGTAGACTGGGTTTATCTTGCTGTCAATTAACAGTTGATCTGCCAGGGTGCTGCTAGGAAATCACTTATGTATTTGGATTTTGCTTGACTTAAAATGGTTACAATCTCTAAATTTATGATTAAATTTGTATTCAGACAGCCAGCTAGTAGATATGGATGCATTCTCCTAATAGAATAAATATATTAAAAAAAACCTGGTGGTTGAAGAAGTAAGTGCAGCCCCAGAGTATCTTCAGCATTCAATACTTTGCTCTTTTCCCATTTGTTTTCCTGAAAGTAAATTTCATCCTGTGTCAGGTATATTTTTGTACTACAAAAATATCCAAGCCTATGGCCTACTTATGCTTTCTGTCTCACAATTCCCACTGATTTTAACAACTTTTCTAAAAGCACATCTGGATGATACCTATCTGTCACATGATTGAACTCAGTCAACAGTCAATGATTGAGTCAGCAGGTGTTTCCATTCCTTGGACTATTGGTGATTCAAATTTTCCAAAAGTCAAAAAAATGAAGCCAAATTTTCAAAAAGTAATCTTAGAAATGGAATAGCTCTCAGGGAAAGATTTGAAAAATGGCTGCAAAAAATATGTATTTGTGACCAGGGAGTTTGATACTCTTATCCCTCCCTTCTCCTCCCACAGTAGTTTGGATAAAATTACTAATCATCTTGACACCTGTTGATTTCAGACATAGAATTTGCTTAAAATATAATAAGCCAATCTATCATGGCTGAATTTCACTTATACAAGCTTCATGAGCTGGCAGCCAGACATTAGCATAGAGAAGAGGAAAAGATTGGAATGTGAAGAAAGAGGGGGATTGAAGCCCATCTGAGCTGTGTGAGAAGCTCCAGTCATCCAAGGTCATTAACAACATGCAGAACTGGAACCTGAGCACCTATTTCCTGAACAATATACAAGCACCTGATTGGACATTTGCAAATAGCCATAACTGGGGGGGGGGGNGGGGGGGGGGGGGGGGGGGGGGGGGAAGAGAACTTTATTTTGTGTTGTTTGCATGGGAAAAGCTCAGATTCAGCTTACACTACTTCTGTGATGATTTAAGCTTCAGTAAAGTATACTCTTGGCACAACTAATGGCCAAAAATATTTATTTGCTGGATTATGAATGAGATGGTTGACACAATCACTGTATTCCATCCAGCTAACAAATAAGAGCCTTCTAGAAATGTCATTCAGTCAATGTCCAGCCCAATCAACTGTGAGACACACACAAAAAAGA
The DNA here is from genome assembly GCA_004320025.1 of Laticauda laticaudata. Classification (NCBI taxonomy): domain Eukaryota; kingdom Metazoa; phylum Chordata; class Lepidosauria; order Squamata; family Elapidae; genus Laticauda; species Laticauda laticaudata. The sequence goes on from BHFT01056951.1 coordinate 13,821, forward strand.
ATCCCATCAACTCCACATTGCACACTAAAAAGAAAAAAACCTGAAAGACTGATCCCCCCCCACTTTATATAATTATTTACAGTGTATTAGCTATATAAACTCAACTAAAACGCAATGGTCCATGAATTCAGTTCATGATAGGAAGTTTGCATCCATCTGGCTATGTAGCTCTGAAGAGTCTCAAATAGGATGAAATTGATCATATACAGGTGAAACCTGAAAAATTAGAACATCATGCAAATTTCATTTATTGCAGGAATGCAACTTTAAAGGTGAAACGAATATATGAGATGACTCATTACATGCAAAGCAAGATAGTTCAAGTCGTGATGTATCATTATTGTGATGAGTATGGCTTACAGCTCATGAAAACCCCAAATCCACAATCTCAGAAAATTAGAACATTGTGAAAATGTTCAATATTCTAGGCTCAAAGTGTCCCACTATAATCAGCTAATTAAAGGCTAGGTCCCACTGGCCGACGGACGCAAAACACATGCATAAAGGACACAGAGGACGAACAAAATTTCGGGGGTGGCTCCATCCATTGTCATCTGCTCCAAAAAATTGCAAAAATTTGCATAAACAGAACGGAAAAGAACAGAAAAGAACGGACATGGGTAGTATGTAGCGAGGATGTTAAGCGGATGTTCATAAGAAGCCTAGCGGCAGACAGCGGATGGAAGCGGATGACACATCCGAAGGGGTTCTGGGGGAGAATTGCAAAGCGGACGCATAGCAGAAGGAGCGGATGCATAGCGGATGCCGCGGATGCATCACGGACGCCTATAGGAAGCAAAGCGGATGCCATGTGGATGTATATTGGATGCAAAGTGTTCATTGCGCATGCCGGGAGTATGAATTGCATCAGCTCCATGGATATAAAAGGATGCAGCTCGCACGCAGTCAGCATTCAGAGGAAAGACG
>BHFT01056952.1:0-21583 GCA_004320025.1 Laticauda laticaudata
GCTGCAGGCAGGCAGGCGCAGGCAGGCAGGCAGGCAGCAGGCATGTGTCTGGAAATAGGTCTTTCTCCTGAATGTTGATCTGCTTGGGCTGCCTCCCTTATTCGCGCGGCTGACCAACAATGCTCCTCCCCACGAGCCATGAACGCTAGACATTCGCTAGGCATGCCTCTAGGCATCCGCTAGGCATCCGCTAGGCTTCTGCTGTGCATCCGCTTCATATGCTCGGCGTCCCTCTGCATCCGCTTTATCCATCGTGTCGCTTTGCTGTGCTCCCCAGAAGCCTTGGCGGAGTGCCATCCGCTCAGTCCGCTTCCAGATCCGCTAGGCTCTGTGGAGCATCCAGCTTTCACACCGCCTGCGTGTGCGTCCTCCCCCCGTCCGTTCCTTTCCGTGTTGTCTGCTCTGGTTATGCAAATTTTTGCCCCTTTTGAGAGCGGAGAACAACGGATGGAATATTTTTCTCATCCACTGTGTTGTTTTTACAAACGTTTTGCATCCGTCGGCCAGTGTGACAGGGCCTTTACCTTGCTTTCCTCCCTTCCTGTTTTGAATCTGTATGTTTTTCCAAATTTATTTCTTACAATACTTTCTCATTTTTGTAAAGATTTTCCAGAAGTAGCTAGGACATCCTTAATATGTTCCACGTACTGGCATAATCTACTACATGCTCAAAAGCTTTGTTGTAGTCAGTGAAGCAAAAGTAAACACTGTGCTTATATTTCCTCTATTCTCCATTATCTGCCGTACATTATCTACCTGATATTGTATCTATATATCTGGCATCTCTCTCTAAAGAAATTTCTAAAGAGATTTCTTTACAAGGTTAAGTTGTAAGTAACTCATTTCTTGTACGTAGCATTAAATGAAATGATTTGGTAATTTTTATATTTTCTTGTATTTTCCTTCACGCTATATTATAAACACTAAACATTTTCAGTTTCTAAGCCACACAATCTTTTTCCATGTTTGTTGACATTAAGAACTTTAACTGTCTCTTCTCCAACAGCATTAAACTATTCAGTGGGATACCATCTGCACCTAGTGTTTTCCTATATGATAGCTGGTTTATTGCTAATCATACATCACTTTCATACTCAGACTATGAAAGCCACTTAGATCTTTACTTCTTTGAAATTTTTGGAATATTTTTGAATGTTGGTTTTCACATTTCTTACAAAATGGCTTCCTGTAGCTCCCCAGGAGTTTTGCATGTGCAATCTGCTACATCTTTCTGAGCACCAATCTTGTTTTCTTACTGTATATTCTCAAAGTTATAATTTACAGGCACAGTTATTTTCTAAAATTGTTTCAGTTTAACCAGCATGTTTGAACCAAAAATTCATGATCTGTTCCACAGTCAGCATCTGGTGACTAACTGGTGTCAGAGTTCTGACAGATGTCCTAATTAAACCATGAGCCTCAAGCCAAGCTTCAAAAGAAATCCAGTTATTCATTAGGAGCTTCATGTCAGCAAGGACCAGGTGGAGCCAACTCTGACCTCAGTTAACTCACACTTTGCCTCTGACTCTGTTTCCCCCTCCACCCAATATGTGTCATCAGTCACACCGCCCAACAAAGCAATTTCGTGGCTTGTAAAAGTCACTCCTGCCAGTCACTGTGGATTTCCATGAAGACAACCTCAACATATTGGTTGGAATGTGCTTTGTTTGACTGAGATGCCAACTCCTTGATGCAGCTGCAGAGTTCACTTTCCCATCCCACTTGCCTATGGCAACTCAAGAACAGGTCAGGGGTGCTTTGCAAGTTGAAACTGGATTGTACCTCTCCAGTTGTATTTTGTTATGGATTAGTCTATTTGATTTTGGTGTATGGTAATGCTGATATATAGAGTCTATATTGATATTGCTTGTTTCAAATGTGGTGGTAAAGAAATAATTCTTTTTGCAAAGTTCAGTCAAATCCATTTCTTCCATTATTCAAATATTTCTACAATTCTGGGTTCCTCCAGTTTTGCATTTCAATCTCTCTTTATTAGTACTATACCACCTTGCAATCTACCATAGAATTCTTCAATTATTTATTTATTTCAATCTATTTTGAGCTCAGTGGTCAATAGCCCTGCTATAAAACATGATAAATGTTGTAATAATGTGAGAAGTCCAATAGGCCTGGTAAAGTATACCATATCTAAAATATGTATGTCAAAATAATAAAAAAGTCTACAGACTTTGCATTCTCTCCTTTTTTCAAAATGAACATTATCACCACCGATATACTGTCAGAAAAAAATATGGTACTTAATGGTTAGCAGATGAACATTATTTTAAAATTGTTTCAAAGGTGTTGCTGTGAATAGTCTCCTCTCACAATTCTTGTAGAAACCTCCCAGCAGAGTCAGTACATTTTAATGATTCCTCTATATGCATGGGTTTTTTTTCTGTTCCAGCGGTGATGTTAGAGGTTTAAGCAATGAAATGAAAAACTTTATTGCAGTCATTAACCAGCACAGATTTAAGAAAGATGTCTAGTTCTTTCACCATAATTTCACTACGAAAAAAAGAAAGAAATTCAATAGCTTCAGTTTTCAGATGAACACATTTTTCAGGAATGGGGAGGATTGCACTGATTAACCAGCCTTCAAGGTTGTGGGTAGATAGCCAAGGAACTATGGGACCAGTTTGTACACTGCAGCCAGCATCTATGAAAGGATGGTAGGGCTTGGGATTAAGTATCTAGAATTAAAATGAAAAATTCTGGGGCTCATTTCTATTTTCTAGGAGAACCAATCAATGCAGCATAGCAGCTTATTTCCCCCGAGCCAAAAAACAACTCACATAATAAGTTCACAAAACCAAAGCTGTTTGAGGTCCCCAGTCATTTTTAAGAATGTAAAGAGATCCTAATATCAAAATGTACGAGAATCATTGATCTATATCATCTATATCTAATCTATGACCAAATAACCTTTATTCTAGCTCCCTAAATTTCAAAATTAACATGGAAAATTCCTTTTTAGCCTTGCCTGATTTGCACTAAACATAATACAAAATTGCTCAGGCAATAATCTTTTTTTTTTCCTGTCAGTATCGTCTCTGTGGCTCATGAATGAAACAAATGACTTCAGTGACTGGGAATATAGGCTGCCATTCTACTGTTACCATTCTGTTGCTGTTTCTGTATGTGGAAAAATAGGAGCAGAGGTGGGATTCTACCGGTTCGGGTCAGTTCGAGCAAACTGGATATTAACTGTACATCTGGTTCAGCGAACCAATAGTTCTGAAGACCAGCTGGCCCTGTCTACCCTGCCCTGTGCCTACTAGGGACCCATGCGCCTGGTTCTGGCTCCCAGGTAAGTGTAGGGAAGTTTGCAAGGCCAAAAACAGGGTGCAGGGTGCCATATACCCCCTGTACCCCCACACCTTATTTTGGGTCTCCTGAGGCTCCAGGGAGGCTTGCTAGGCCAAAAATGGGGTACAGGGGGATTCTCCATGCCCCATTTTCCCTCCCAGGAGGCTCCAGGGAGGCTTGCTAGGCTAAAAACAGCCTATTTTTCTTTCACGGGAGTGCAGAAGGAGTGCTGCCTGTCACAACCCTTGATTAATTTGCCTCTCTCTCCTGAGGACTGTCTGCTCTCCCTCCCACTGGCCAGCATGTAAGAGCTTCATAAAGTTTGTTCCTGCCCTCAAACAGTAAGGCCGGCACATTCAAAGTGCAAAGGTTCTCTGAGCTTGCAATTGGCTTGCAACCAGGGGTGGGATTCAAATTTTTTAACAACCAGTTCTGTGGGCATGTCTTAGTTGGTAGGCATAGCTTGGTGGTCATATGACTGAGTGGATGTGGCTTGGTGGTCATGTTATTGGCTGGACGTGGCCAACTCAATATCACTCACATCGAGGCATGCATATCTTCGCCAGCCTCTCATGACTGTGGGGATGCTGCAACAGTTGTAAGGGTGAAAAATGGTCATAAGTCACTTTTTTCAGTGCCATTGTAACTTTGAATGGTCACTCCACACAAGCAAAGTACCAACAAAAGAGGAAAAGAAAACTCCAGAGAAGTTCCAGAGATAGGAAGTCTAGTCCTGCCAAGAATGCAATAAGGGTTAACAGAGAGGCAGTTTCTGTAAGCAACACCAGGGTGTTTCCTTCCTGCCTTCCTTACAGGATTAGGCCAGTAATTTCTTCTAACATCCAATTCTCTGAACTGCTTAGAATGTTAACAACCAGTTCTAGCGAATAGGTGCGAACTGGTAGAATCCCACCCCTGCTTGCAAAACCTGAGTTCCTTCTTCCTCCTGCTCTTTCTGCTATGCTTCTGCCTCATTCTGCCTCCTTCTCCTTCTCCTCTTCCTGTTCCTGCTTTCTGTTTCTCCTGCTACCTCTTCTTCCTTCTTCTGCTTCTTCCACACTTTCCTCCCCTCCTTTTACCAGCAGCGCAACTGAGCTTGCGTTCCCTTCCCACATCTCTCCAAGTTTGCAAGGCAAACATGCAGCTGTCCAACTTGCAACCAAGTGCTTTCCCAAAGCCTTGTTGGAGGGTATGTGTGCGTGTGTGAATGTCACCTTAAGTGTTGGGTCTCCAAGAGAATCCCTCTCTCATTTGCACCAAGACTGCTGGCCTAGTTGTTTGGTCTCTCTCTCTCTCTCTCTCTCTCTCTGCCTTTGCCTCTCCTCCTCCTTCTCTCTTTTGAATTGTTTTGTCAGCACTTCCTCAACGTGCTGGATCTTCGGTTTGTTCTGCTGGAAGGGTCAGTTAGAATTGTTTCTTCTCCCTCACTTTCTTCCCACTTTCTTAGAAGCAGAAAGTCACAGGTCTATTCTGGAAGAGAATCGCTATGCTGAACCATTGTAAAGTGCAGGTGGTGGTCATTCACCGTCTTTCTGCTTCCCCGGGTCTTTGATTGGGGGTTTCCTCTGGAGCAAAAGCAAACAGCCTCTTCCAGTGAAGATTTCTCTGTGTCTTCTAATTTTCTTCCAGAGCAGAACAAAAAAGCCACTTCCTGCAATGGCTTTTCCAGTTCTTTATTCTGATTTTCTCTTAGAGCAAAAGAAAGCCCTTTCTATAGTGAAGTCTTCCCTGTGGGTTTATTCTGATTTTCCCCTGGACTGGAGCAAAATCATCTGGTGGCAGGCTTGAAGTAACAATCCCACACTTATTTTACTCCATGCATGGTCCACCTACTATTTCATTTACCACTTCTGTCTGTGCCTCCTTTCCCAAACTCTACATTTTTTCTCCCCCCCCCCTTCTCTCATACACACACACGGTATGGTAAAATTGTCTTCCATGAAACCACTCCTGGTGCCAGAAAGGTTGGGGACCTCTGAATTAGACCAAGCAGGGTCCCTACAGTCCATTTTAAGTATTATGTATTAATAGAAAATCAACTAACTTAGCTCTGATCCTAAATGCTAAAGTTGCTGCACATAAAAAACAGAGGAGCTCTGATCAACTATCACAGCCACATTTTGGGTCTGAGTGGAGGGCCTGGGAAAGGTGTCAGAATAACAGAAAAACACTTAGAAGGGACTTTGGGGGGGGGACCCGATACCATTTCAGAGAAATGGTTGTCCAGTCGTTTCCTAAAAACCTCCAGTGTTGGAGCATCCAGAATTTCTGGAGACAGGCAGTTCCACTGATTAATTGTTCTGACTGTTAGAAAGTTTCTCCTTAGTTTTAGGTTGCTTCTCTCATTCAGTTTCCATCCATTACTTCTTGTTTTTCCTTCTGCTTCTTTGGAAAATACATTGCCCCTCTTCTTTGTGGCAGTCCCTTGAAAGCCTGTTGCCCATCACATTCTTGGGTAAAGCATGGGAGCCATTTCCTCCTTTCAGTGGCCCATGCAAGTACATCTATAATATGTAGATAACTGTTGTGTTCGCAAAGAATGAGACTCGAGACCAGCGTAACTTCAGCTCTTTACGCTTGAATTTACCAGTGTAAATTCAACTTGGAATTTAGTTCTTAAATTATGTCTGAGCCAGGAGCCACGGCAGCCCTTTTTTATAGAGAGGCTGCTCGCGGCTTGCGGCCAATGACAGCTCCTTGATTCTCCCGCCGCTGAGTTGGCCAATCATAGGCTAGCTATTTTTGGCCAATCAGGTCAAATAGAACACCAATCAGATTCAAGTGTTTGTGGGCCAATGGGAATAGAATATTTGGAGTATGTAACACCCCTCCCCTCTTGGTTTGGTCCTACATTATGTAGTCACAAAAGTAGGCGGGGCTTTTATGTTGTCTAGTTGACCTGCGCAGTTTAGTCGTGCTGTTGTCTTCGGTGGGTTCGGACGGGATCGCTGTTCCTCCCGTCTTTCTCTGTGGAACCTCCTGGAAGGTGGAGTCAGCCATATCGCTCCCACCTGGCCTACGCGGGCTGGTGGAGTCAGCTCGGCTGCTCCCTTCCGGAGCAGCTTCTTGGTCTTCTTGTGCCGCCTTGGTTCCTCTTCGCCAAAGTCTTCTTCAGGTAAGTCGTTGTTTCTTTCTGAGTTATTTTGCGAATGTGGTTTGTGGTTTGTGTTTTGATTTTGCAGTGTTTCCTTGTTCAGACAAGAACATCCCTCTTATTTTGTGTTTGAGGGGTCTCCCCCCTCTTTTGGTTGGCTTATTATTGTTTTTGTTTAAAGTTTGCTGTGGTTCTGGCATTGTGTGTGTTGTTCTTCGTGCCTGGGTATGTCAGTGGTTCATTCAATGTCTTGATCTTAATTGATCATGTGTCTCCTCCAGCTTCTACCATCTTCCATTTCTAATCTACTACGATCAGGGTTCCTGTTATTTGGTGTTATTTTTGCTGGTAACCACAGCGGTTGCCCATGAGATTTTTAGCATAGACTAGGTTTCCTCATTCAAATGTGTGGTGTCTGCTGGAGGAGTCTGTTGATTTTTCAGGGCTGTACGTGGGTGTAATCTATCCAAATGTGATCTTAATTTTCTGCCCATTAATAATTCTGCTGGCTTTATTTGTAGTGAGCTCGGTGTGATGTGTTGTATGGTGAGCATTTTATAAATTTCTCTTGTATGTCTCCCATATCTAATTTTTCTATGGTTCTTTGGTATACCAGACCATGTGTTCTGCCGCGTTCCGTAACCGTCAGCCTGGCGCTGTCAAAGCATGCCTTATTCCGTGTTCGGCGAGGAACTTTTCAAATGTCAAATGCTGTGAACTGTGGCCCATTTATCTGAAACTAATAAGTCCGGTAACCCATGTGTGGCAAAAGTTTTCTCAGTTGTTTGATAACTGCTTCTGTAGTTGTTGAGTTCATGACGCTTACTTTCAGCCAATTTGAGTATAGCGTCTACTATGATTAAAAATGTGTGTCCTTTTGTAGGCCCTGTGAAATCTATGTGAATTTTTGACCAGGGCCCCCTCAAGAGTTTCCCAGTATAGGTATAGGTGCTGAAGGAGGGGTGCAGGTCGGGATCTTTTGGCATTTATTGCAGGTTTTCTCCCCATTTCCCAATATCCTTATCCATCCTGGCCACCATACATAACTCCTGGCCAGGGATTTCATTCGTACGATACCCGGGTGTCCTTCATGTAGCATATTCAGTATTTGCTCTTGTAATGCCTCTGGTATAACTACCCGATCCCCCCAAGAATGCAACCTTTTCAAATGACAGTTCAGTTTGCCTGTTCTTGAAACGGTTTAAATTTAACATCTGTCTCATTTTCCAGCCACCCTTTTCCTACTCAGTTTAAAACCTGTGACAAAGTTTTGTCTCTTGTTGTTGCTTTCAAAATGTCTGCTGCGATTATGGGTAAATTTGGTAGTGTCCTATCTGTAGGGTGGATGGGTTGGTGCCAGGTCACTCCTAATTCAGGTAGGGGGAGTATGGTTCAGCGCATCAGCGTGAGAAATGTCTTTGCCTGGTTGTGAATCAGTTTATAATTGTATGCGGCAAGGAACTCGGACCATCTTGTCATTCGTGGGGAGAGTATGTTTGGAGTGACCCTGTTTCCCTGCTAATATTCCCAGTAGGGGCTTGTGGTCTGTAATAAGTGCAAATGTCCTACCGTAAAGGTATTCATGAAACCGTTTGACACCGGATATTGTTGCTAACGCCTTCTGTCCAACTGACTGTAGTTCCTTTCTGTTTTGGATAGTGTTTTGTGGTAGAATGTGATCAGTGCTTGTCTCCCATCTGGCAGCGTGTGGCTGAGTACGGCTCCGACGCCGAACGGTGATGCATCGCAGGTGACTGTCAATGGTAGTGTCTCTCGCTATTTATATTAATACAGATTTGGATGTTATTAAATCTTTTATTTTCTGGAACGCTGTCTCTTCTCGTCTTCCCCAAATCCAGGTGGCTGCCCTTGTCCAGTAGTCTATGTAGTGTTCTGCCGTGTTGCCTTCTGTGGCAGAAAAATGTTGTAAAAATTGATAAATCCAAGAATGCTAGTAATTCTACTTTGCTTTTTGGTCTAGGCGCTTCTTTGATTGCTTTGATTTTTTATCTGTGGGATGAATGCCTCTTTATCAATTAGGTACCCCAGGAATTCAACTTTTGAGGTGGATAGCTGACACTTTTCTGTTTTGACTTGAGTCCCGCCTTTGGAATCTTTTGTAGTACTATTTTGAGATGGGCTTCTAGTTGTTTCTTGTCTCTGGCTGACATTAGCACGTCATCAAAGTATGGGACTACCCTTTTATTATCCCTTGTAAACAACCGTAGGGCACCACCTCCTTTAATTCCCTGTAAAAGACACTCCATCAGGCTTGAACAGCCCTAGGGCCACGCTGACTCCAAATTGCAGTCTTTGCATTTGAAGGCTCCCCTAATGAGTACGATCGTTTGTGCATCTGCTGTTTCAGGGTCGACTGGCAATTGTTGGTTGCTTGCGCAAGGTTGAGCTTTGTGAAAACCTTGCCTCTCCCCAATGAGTGTCAAACAGGTGTTGCACTAACTGGAACAGGAATATGCGCTTTACTGTGTGCATGTTTTAGGGTGGCTTGTAGTCACCACAGATTCTCAGTACCATCTGGCTTAATTGGGGTCACGATTGGGGTTTCCTATTTAGCGTGGTCAATTGGTTCCAATATGCCTTGTGCTATGAGTTTATTTAGTTTCTCATCAATCTTCGATTTTAATGCGAAGGGAACTCATCACGCTTTTAACTTAATAGAGCTATTGTCGGATTTAAATTAAATGATATGGGGACCCTCAGTACTTGCCTAGTTTCCCATCGAAAGACATCCTGGAACTACCTTATTAAGTTCTCCTCCCCAGTCTGTCTCGGTGACGCTGTTGATGCCGGTCATTCCGATTCCCAGAGGTTCGAACCACTCGAGTCCCAACAGGCTTGGGCGGTTCCAGTCTACAATGGTTAGAGCAGAATTTTTGTGTTTCTTTGAAGGTGACTTGGAAGTGTCCGAGTCCGACTATGGGGATCGCTGTTTCCTGGTAGTCTTTTAGTATCAGCATTTGGTTTTCTAATTCGGTTCTGTCAGTATGCAATATCAGTCTTTTAATGGTATTCCATGATACCATTGAATAGATATGATCCGGAGTCCACCTCCATCTCGCATTCTTGGCCCTCGATCCTGACTGCACTCGGAAAGGGGGTGATCTCCTCCACACTCGGTGCACTGGAACCCCGACTTACATCCTTTCTTCTCCCATCTATTTCATTCAGCCTGGAATCTGTGATCTCCTCTTCATCATCATTGATCTCAGACAATGATTCGCTATCTGCATAGTGTTTGATGGTCTGTGTGTGTTCTCTGACTTTTTTCTCTGGAATTTGGTTGTTTCTGCTGGTGTTTTGGGTGTTGTCGCATTCATTTGTTGCATTTTGGCTGCTGATTTTTAGCTGCTTCAGCTGCTGTGGCCTCAGTGACTGTAATTTTTGGTTGAGTTAGCAGTCGGCTTTGTAGGGTGAGATCTTAGACCAAGACACCTGATCCCTCATGGCTTCATCCATGTTGAGGAACTCGCATGCCCCTCCAATGTCCCTGAGAAATGCTATGAAGTCTGCGATGCTCTCACCTTCTCTCTGGTCCCGTTTGCTAGAACTCGTGTCTCTGAATAAGGCTGGAGATGGTCGTGCGTAGTGAGCCTTCATAAATTTTTTCCAAATCTGGCAGCCATCTGCTTTACACTCTCTGGTTTGGCTAATGCCTTGGCCATCTTGAATACTGTGGCCCACAGTGCATCAGGAACACGACTCTCTTTCTGTTGTCAGAGATTCCTTGAAAGTCGTTGCTTTCCAGGAACATGGGAGGAATCTGTCGATGTGTTTATCCCAGTCCTCCATCGCTGGATTGAATGGTGTGGGTGGCAAGTTGGTTCCGTCCATTTCATCTGCTCAATTCTCATTGCCACATGCTCGACTGGTTCTCTTGTCTCGAATCCCACCTTCATCACCAGTGTTGTGTTCGCGAAGAATGAGACATCGAGACCAGCGTAACTTCAGCTCTTTTATTTAAGTCTTAAATTCCGTCTGAGCCAGGAGCCGCGGCAGCCCTCTTTTATAGAGAGGCTGCTCGCAGCTCGCGGCCAATGACGGCTCCTTGATTCTCCACTGCTGAGGTGGCCAATCACCGTCAAGTAGAACACCAATCAGATTCAAGTGTTTGTGGACCAATGGGAATAGAGTATTTAGAGTGTGCTATTATGTAACAATAATTAAATAAAAAAAAAGGTGAGCAACATTTTTACAGAACAATAGATACGTTGAGGCTGGGTGTGACAAGGAATGACTGGGAGGGGAGGGGCCAGCCTTGATGTGAGTGACATTGAATTGGTCATGCCCTCCCAGACATGTGACCACCAAGCCACACCACAAATTAAGCCATACCCACAGAACCAGTTGTAAATTTGAATCCCACCTCTCGACAGGAGCAGGAGCTGCAGATGAGGAAGGATCAGATAACAGGCCACTGAGTCTGAAGGAAGGAATGGGGTGTGTGGCAAATGTTTCAGAAGGACTCTCCCTAATTTCTTCAAATGTAAATGGAGATAGGAGAGGAGTACTTATTGTGTCTAGTGATCACACTATGACAGACTATGATTTTTAACGTAAATGGAGATAGGAGAGGAGTACTTATTGTGTCTAGTGATCACACTATGACAGACTATGATTTTTTTTAACCTTCATAAAGCTATCAGCTAGCCCGATCCTATACAGATTTTATAGCAATCAGTAACACAAATATATTTGTCCACATATTCTTCCTAAGTCTTTCCCTACTTCCAGATATTTTGGACTATAGTTCCCAGTTAGGTCTACTGCCTGAGTATTCTGGGAGTTATAGTCTAACACATTTGAAGGGTATCTCTGATTTTTTGGGGGGAGGGTCTGTACTACTGTACTATGAATAGTGTTGAATGAGTGAGATTTCTCCTCTCATATAGATAGAATGAACACCTCAATACCCTTTGGATGTTTCTTATTAACTATTTCCCAGGGAACACTGGAATGTGTTAACCAGATTCTTTGGATTCATCAGACCCAGGGTCTGACAAAAGCTGGGAAGCATTGAAATTATTGAGTAGACTGTACATGGGTACAAGATCCATAGATACTATGAATAAATGGAGCTATCTGGTGGCATTTGCTCTTTCTGATTGGGGTAACATGCAGAGAACAACACATACATATATCTGTCTTTTGTTTCTGGAGCAGTGGACACTTAAGGATCTCATGGCAGGGCAACAGAATGCAATTTACTTTGCTAGTTTCTGGGCAAGATCTATTTAACTTGTATATATTTTAATCTTGTATTTTACACTTTAAATTTTATGCTATATATTATGTCTCATTTTAATTGTGATGCTTCTGACCCAGACAGACAGACAGACAGACAGACAGGCAGATAGACAGACAGATAGATAGATAGATAGATAGATAGATAGATAGATAGATAGNAGATAGATAGATAGATAGATAGATAGATAGATAGATAGATAGATAGATAGATAGATAGATAGATAGATAGAAATATGGCTCACCCAATAAAGTTGGTAATAGATTTAGGGAACACAAAAGAAACTAGAAGCTGGAAGACCTAATCCTAACTTGGGCACAAAGCTCCCTGGGTGAGTTTAGGCCAATCACTTTCTCTCAGTCCTGGGCAGAAGACAGTCCATGGCATATAGTAGAATGAAATACTTTTGGAAGCAAAATCAGATGCATAAAAAATGTCATGTTCCTTTTCTTTTTTATACCTTCCCCTAGCACTTTACACTGTTAAATCTACCTATGCCCTTCAGATGAAAAGACATCGATTTGCCCACAGATATAACCTCTGGCTCCCCATCCTGCCCAGCCCAGTTTCCTGTGTAATTATGCAAAGTAAATAACTGCCACACTGCTTCACATTGATTTTGCAGGCAATGCTGTTTGCTTAACCTTTTGAGAGAATCTGCTGTCATGGTGCATCTTAGAGCCTTTCCTATTCCCACCAACAGCACTTTTTCTGCAGCTAGCACGCATATGTGTGTGCATGTGTACACGTGCACACACACACAGAGACATTTACCTTGGAGATTCAGTGCCCTTTCTAAATCTGGAGAAGGTTGTTGAGGATGAATTACTGCTATATGTCTTTGATCTGGTTAGATTGCCCCATTCAGATTGCTTGTGCAGAACTCAGATACTTTTAGTTGGAATTAAATTCTTTTGTGCTCATTAGGATTCTGGATAAGTGGGGGATGAGGCTGCAGCCTTAGGGAGATTGTGCACTGTGGCCTAGAAATGTTTAGTTTAAGGCCGTGTCACACTGCCCAATGGATGCAAAAAGGACACAACAGACGAGCAAAATGTTCCATCCGTTGTTATCCGCCTTTCTCAGAAGGGGCAAAAAATTTGCATAATTGGAGCGGATAACACGGACGCGGGAAGACGCAGGGCGGATGCAAAGCGGATGCGAATGGAAGCCCAGTGGATGGCGCATCTCTAGGCTTCCGGGGGCCTCAGCAAAGCGACGCAGAACAGAAACAATGGATGCCAGAACAATGCCACAGCGGATGAAGCGGATGCACAGCGGAAGCCTAGCGCATGCACAGCGGAAGTCTAATGGATGCCTGGCGTTAATTGCGGCACGCGGGGGATGCATTGTGCAAGCCCCCCGGATATAAAGGAAGCAGCTCGCACGTTGGCCAGCATTTGAGGAAAGACCTGCTGCTGGATACCTCGAGTTTCTTGCCTGCATGTCTGCCTGCAAAGCTTGCTACCAGCCTGCCTCCCACCTGCCTCTCAGCCTCCTGGGCAGCCTCCCTCCCAGCCTGCCTCCCAGCCTCCTGGCCAGCCTCCCTGCCAGCCTTGCTGCCACTCCCTGCCAGCCTCTGCTGCCACAGCCTCTGGCTGCCCAGCCTGCCCTGCCAGCCTTGCTGCCTGCCTGCCTGCCAGCCTTGCTGCCTAGCAGCTGCCTGCCAGCCTTGCTGCCTTGCCTCCTGCCAGGCCTTGTCTGCTGCTGCAGCCTGCTAGCCTGCGCCTGCCAGCCTTGGTGCATGCCTTCCTGCAAGCCTTCCTGCCAGCCTTGGTGCATGCCTCCCCTGCCAGTCCTTGGTGCCAGCCTTCCTGCCAGCCTTGGTGCCGTGCCTGCCTGCCAGCCTCCCTGCCCAGCCTTCCTGCCAGCCTTGGTGCCTTCCTGCCAGTCTTGGTGCCGCCTCCCTGCCAGCCTTCGCCAGCCTTGGTTCCTGCCAGCCTTCCTGCCAGCCAGCAACACCCACAACCATGCTGAAGCACAGCAAGCCTCTAGCCATCTGCTGCCAGCCCTTGCAAGAGGACAAGGCTTACCATTCTGTCCCCTGGCCCTCACTCTGGTTCTGCTGGGCTTCTGCAGCACGGGCTCGCTCTTCTGGGGCTGGCTTCTGCTGCTTCTGCTTTTGGAGGAGCTGATGACAAGCACTCCAGCACCAGCCACCTCCACAGCACACTGCACCCTTCACCCCTGGGACTGAGCGACCAAAGAGGAGTACCAGAGAACTCATTCTTGTCTTATAGCTTGTTGTTAATAAAGTCTATTTTTGATTCACACACTTGCTTCATTTCTTTTTTTTTAATAAAGTCTTGCTTGGAAACTTTTAGAAATGGTTTAAGCCTTTGCATGCTTGTGGATGGGTTAAGGAGAGCTGTGGGATGGGCAGGGATACCTTTGGATGGGTAATAATTGTGGGATAGATTAAATCTCCAGTGCAAGCCTAGTGGGACTGTATGGTTCCACCCTCCCAAGTGCCACCCCTATGGCCCTTCATTATCAATTTAAATGTAAGCATTGATCCACACATGTCAACATAAACACAACTCTTTATTAAACGCCCCTGTTCATTGTAGGCACACCCAACATACATGGCCCAATCTCATCAGTGTGATGAGACAGGCTGAAGGAAGCATCCATTAAGCATTCTACCATCTGGTCTTGCCACTCCACCGCTCCAGCGGGAGTTGCACCAGTGTTTCAGGGAGTTGCGCTGCTTCTTCGCCTCACGTGAGGCTCGTGTTGGGCCCTTGCACACCCTCAGTGTCGATCAGGTTTTGCCCTTGCCTCATTCCCCAGGCTCCATGTCCCAATTGCCTTGCTGGAGGTCCACGAGCCTGTTCTGCAAGGCTGGGTAGCGGCGTGAGCATGAGATTGTGCAGGATGCAGCAAGCTTCCACGATCCTCCTCACGACCTGTGGGCGATGCTGCATTGTGGTGAGAAAGTACCTGGAACTTTGGCCAGGATGTCAAAGGCGTTCTCCACCACCCGCCTTGCCCTGGACAGCCTGCAGTTGAAGATCCTCTCTTCACGGGTGAGGTATTTGGAGGTGTAGGGGCTTCATGAGGTTAGGTTGTGAGGGAGAAGGCGTCATCCCCACGAGTGAAGTAGGGCACATCTTGCGTGTTGTTGGGCAGGGGGTCTGGATCTTGGGAAGCCCACCATGAGGTTGCTTTCAGCCCCTTCTTGAGGTGACTGGCGTTTGTATACCTGGGCATCTGAAGATGAGCCATGCTGAAGCATCGATGTACATGAATTTGTAGTCAGCATCGACCATGGTGAGAGGGATGATGCTGAAGAAGCCCTTCGAGTTGTGATAAGTGGACCCCGACTTGGCTGAAGCTTTGCAGGCCACATGCTTGCCATCTATGGCTCCAATGGTGTGGGGGAAGTTCCACTTCTGATACCACTGCTCTGCAACTGTCTTTCCAGCCTTGTTCAGTGGTGGGAACTGGAGGAGCTCCTCCTTATATTCTTCTATGATGGCCTGCACCACTTCTCTGACCCACAAAGCTGATGGTGCTGGGTGGCACCTCCAGCCGTCTGCATGCTCCTGTAGGTGGTCCCTGAGGCCAGGTGGCGCAGAGTGAATGTTCACCTTGAGCCAGGTCCAGGCGTGGTGGGAAGTTGGTGTTTGTCTTTGTCAACCTGGGTATCAGGCACTGCACAAGTTCATCAAACATGGCTGGAGGCATCCTTCATGAAGTTCTGAACGCCTGAGTATTTTCACTCCTGAGCTCCACCATCAGCTTGTCGTAAAGTACGTACTGTGCCTTCTTCTGGCGAACCATCTTCGGAGCCAGACTTTTTTTGGGTGACTCCTTTTCTTCCCGTACTACTGTTCACAGAGACTGTAGATGGTTTCGCAGTTGTTGCAGAAGGAGTTGGCTGCCGAAAGGATTTTGTCGCAATCCTCCTGGACATGACTGGATGCGTGTGGAAGAGGAAGAGTCAGATGAAGGCTGCAGAGGTTTGCACAGCTGGGCTGCTGGTCTGCAAGTGAGATGCAGACGAGTTTGCTCCCCCTTTTATCGGCAGTATAGGTGCCCTTTGCATCCTTAGGCATCCTCTAGGCATCCTCTAGACATCCTTAATATCCGAGATAGGTCCCCCTCTTGCGAACGTTTTTTCCGTTTTAAACGCTTTGTTTCCGTTCTGCATCCGTAAGGCATCTGTTCTGCTTCCATCCACGTCTGTTCCGCTTCCTCCCTGCGTCCGAGTGGATGGAGTTGCGCGGCATGCGCAGCGGATGGCCTAGCGGATATAGCGGATGCATAACGGGATGCGTAACGGATGCGTAACGCATGCGTAACGGATGCGTAGCGGATGCAGAATGGACGAATTGGATACATTTTCTGCGCAAAGTTTTGGGCAGCCAAACTTTTGGACGGATGAAACGTCAATAAACGGATGCTGGATGGGTGAGAGGAAGCAAAATGGAGGCAGTGATACATAGCGTTTTCAATGGATTGCAATCTTTTTTGTCCGTTTTACATCCTCTTTGCATCCGTTAGTGCAGTGTGACATTGGCCTTTAGTTTAGTTTATTGTTATTGCACCTCGCGACAAACAAAATCAAACACCATCATCAGTGCACATCATGACCATGAAATAAACACAAACACACTTCACACTCCACACATTGAACTGAAAATTCCCAACACTGCACTATAAGTAGAATTCAAAGGAGCTACTGCCCTGAGATATAAGCTGTTTTCAGCCTATTTGTCCTTGTTTTTATTATTCTGTTCGTCTGCCAAATGGTAATGATTCAAAAAAGGTTCCCAGGATGAGATGGATCTTTGAGAATGTTTTGAACTTTCCTAAGGCAGTGGGAGCTATTAAAGTTCTTCCAAAGAGGGAGAGGGCAACCAATGATCTTCTGGGCAATGACATTAACCCTCTGAAGTGCTTTCCTAGCTGCCACTGTACCAATTGGCAAACCATACAGAGGTACAGTAAGTTAAAATACTCTCTATGGTGCAGAGGTAGAAGATCACCAGCAGTTTTTTCATCAATTGTTGTTTTCTGAGAAGTCTCAGGTAGTATAATCTCTGCTGGGCCCTTTTGACCAGGGCTGCAATGTGGCACTCCAGGTCAGTCCTCTTTTGAGTAACACCCAGAAACTTAAAACTAGCCACTTGCTCCACTCGGTTCTCCATTGATAAGCAAGGGCTGGATGTTGCTGATCTTGTTCCTTCTATTATCCACTATAAGTATCCTTGGTCTTCATTTGGTGTTGGGACCAAGTATTGTCTCCACACCATGGAAAGCAACTGGTCCACCTTCTCTCGCTAGCAGACTCATCCTCCCCCCCCCCGAGATGAGTCCCACCACCAAATGTAGCCTAGTTGAGAAGCCCCTTTTTGGATTTCACTCATTCTTCTATTTTAACCAGAATAATAACCTGTCTGGGCCCCATTTACATTGCCCCAGTTTTCTGGTTTTCTTTTTATCATTCCTCAATTTGTAAAAAGAAATAAGAAAAAAAAGGCCAATTACATTTGTAATTTTTACTAGCACTTGGGCTAGAAGGAGAAAACGTCAAACTATTGTTAGTTTTACCTGGTTAAAAATAAATCAACAAAGCAAAAATAGATTCATCTTGTCACTGTTCTATTGTGCCCTAAATGAACTTATATCAGAGAGAATTACAGTTTCATCCATGAAGTTATAAATAAACAAAGACTGGTCCACTATTTTCAATAGTTCATGTATGAAATAAATAAATAAATATTCAATTTGTTTCATTGTCCCATTATTGAAATTTCTTTTTTGAAAAGTCCAACATTTAACCTTTCATTGAGGAAGATGCCTTTTTTTAAAGGGATAGCAGCCAGTGACAGGCACAGAGAGGACAATTCTGTTATAAATACACAGTACCCCATTGGAATGGAGATGTTTGCCCAAAATGAAATGAAATATATCAGATGAACTGGACTGGATAGCACAAGTTTTTTTTAAAAATTTGGATAGCAGCAAAAGACCTGTAGACATTGCATTTCCAGTAGTGGCGTGGAGGGGAGGGCAGATTACAGAATAACAGAGTTGGAAGGGACTTTGGAGGTCTTCTAGTCCAACCCCCTGCTCAGGCAGGAAACCCTACACTATTTCAGATAAATGATTTTCCAAACTCTTCTTAAAACTTCTAGTTTTGGAGCATTCAAAACTTCTGGAGGCAAGTTGTTCCACTGATTAAGTATTCTGCTAGGAAATTTCTCCTTAGTTCTAAGTTGCTTCTCTCTTTGATTAGTTTCCATCCATTGCTTCTTATCCTGCCTTCAGGTGCTTTGGAGAATAGGTTGATCCCTTCTTCTTTGTGGCAGCCCTTTAGATATTGGAACAGCAGGTAGAGGACAATCTTTTTGTTCCTGCCCTCCAGAAATGATCAAGGGCCAGTATATGTGTTGTGATAAGCTGGTTGTGAAGATCAGACACTAAAGAGAACAAGCATTTCTGCTTTATTTTATGGATATGGATTAAAACTGCATTATGAGGAGGGAGAAGGAAGGATTTCATCTCCTTTAGTGTACATGTTAAATACCCTGTTATTGTGTCTGTCTTCTTCTGATTAACCAGATGTGGGATAGAGGTATAGAACGTAAATATCAAACTCTTTTTCAAGTTGGTCTGACTTGGGGTGAGGAATGTATTGTGTCTGTCCTCACCCCAAATGTTTTTTAAATGGCACTTTTGCAAAATACAAGAGTTGCTGGTGTTTCCACAAGAGGTGACCCTTCCATTTTCAGGATATTATGAGATGCACAACCAAGACATGTGGCTTCTAGGCAGTGGTGGGATTCAACATTTTTTACTACCGGTTCAATGGGCGTGGCTTGGTGGGCATGGATGGCTGATGGGCATGGTAGGGGAAGGATACTGTAAAATCTCATTCCCTCCCCACTCATGGGGGAGGGTTACCGCCGGTTCTCCAAATTATTCAAACTTTCTGCTACTGGTTCTCCAGAACTGGTTAGAACCTACTGAATACCACCTCTGCTTCTTGGGCATTCATCATCCATTGCTCTGTTATTTCTGGCTTTCCCCTTGTAATAGTTTTTCTTTGGTAAACAAAAACATGGGGAAATTGTCAGGGAAATATAGTGAATGAAGTGAAAAATGACAACAATGGCTGGGAATCCATCCTCTTAACATTTGAAGAATAAAATCAATTGTAGAGTAAAGTTCTTGTTTGGAAATACCCATGGTCTCTAGTATTTTCAGATAGAACCAGAAAATATTGCTCCTTGAAACCTTGCAAAGTCCTTGCCTTTCTTCATGGTTTAAGGTAGAAGGACCATTATAAACACAATATTAAGTAGCTTTATGCCAAGACTTTACACCAAAACAAATTCCTTGTGTGTCCAATCACAGTTGGCCAATAAAGTATTGTATTGTATTGTATTGTATTGTATTGTATTGTATTGTATTGTATTGTATTCTATTCTATTCTATTCTATTCTATTCTATTCTATTCTATTCTATTCTATTCTATTCTATTCTTTGTGAATATCCAATATCAAATATAGTTTCTTCTTATTTCAACAAATTCTGGGGGATTAGAACAGATTATTGGAAATACATTATGTTAACAAAAAGACAATAAACATAATAATCAAATCCAAAATAAACTGAATTCTGCCTGGAGCACTGGTGACCTACAATAGTCCATTTGTAGTTTTTATTCCTGGGCACTTGAGGAATGAACACCATAACAAAGCACTGATGCTCCAGTTATGCTAGAAATCAACAGCTCACAAAGCCTAAACTTGTCATTGCCTTACCTTGATGATGACTTTCAGATGCTCCCCAGCCACCACACTGATGTTTCTCCCCTCCCTTTCCTCTTTGATGCACCACAGCATCACACTAGCAGCTTTCTTTTTCCTGATTCAACTGATGTGGCAAGACAGGCTGGGAAGAGAAGGTATCACACTCCCTTGCCAGTCCAGATACATAGCTACCCGCAAGACTGCTTTTGGTAATTATACCAAAATGCCAAAAATAAGATTTGTGGGTCAGCTATACAAAGTTGTATGCGCTAGTGAATGGAGAGGAGGAGTAAATATTTTTGAGGATAAGTTTGGTGCCCACTGGCTTCAAGGATATCTCCATGTTGTTGTTGTTTTGGAAGCAATCGAGAATCTAATAATTTCTCCATGTCCTTTTCCAAGACTTATATTTATAAAAAAAATTGGTTCAGTCTCCAGCTTTACTTGATGGTAGTTCTCCACCCAAATACTAACAAGCCCGAATTTGCTTAGCCTTTTGAACTCAGGAAAAGTTACTAACTGCTGCCACCCATCTTGATGGCACAAAGCTACCAAGGGGAAAAAAATGGGTAAGGGGATGGGGATTATATATTTCACTTTCTTTAAATTATCCTTTCCAAAACTCAGCTCAAGCACAAACAATATCCATGCCTAGTTTTGGGACTAATTTGAATTAAATGTCTCATGAAATGAGATATAAATGCATTCCCAATTCACAGAAAATGAGTATCTCTTTGTATTTGTTAAGTTACCTTATAGTGTAATTTGGATATGTCTATTTCTACCAGCTTATATTACAGAGAATGACAATTTCTCTCTGCTACTTTTATTGAGTGAGCTGATTAAGGAATGCCCAGAAATAATCTAAAAGAGCCATGAAATGTTAAAATGAGAATCAATGCTTTTGTGGTGGGAATTTGTATAGTCAAGGTATGTTTTTGTTTTGTATGAGAGAAATGTCCATAGAGACTAAAGAAATCATGAGGAATGAGTTGTCAAATAAATTGTATGATTTTCCACTTAACAGAGTCTATGGAAATAGATTGAGGGTGGCAGCATCATGTGTTGATTCCAAATAATTAGTTATTTGACTCAAGAATGTTATTTAATTATATAAAAATGAGGCCTCTTGGTTGGATGCTGCAGGATGAAACATTGATAAATTTCTGCAGAGTTATCTTTTTTCATATAAAAGTAAAGAAATTCTACATATATTCATTTTGTTCATTATATAAAGACATATGCAGAGTGGCCTTATATTGTTTTTCCATTAACAACCATTGCAGGGGTGGAACAAAGTTGTCTTCAGGATATCTTTATTCAAATAGTTTGCTAGTTGTCATATCTTCCCTATATTCAACAGTCTAAAATCTAGGTTTCTTACTACTTAAAAACTTGGCATTTTTCTCCTTCGTTATCTAACACTGGAACATTTTAAAACCTAGGATTAAGGTTAAAGACCTTAACATTTCAAATAATGGCTTTCAGCAAGTTTTCAGCCATAGAACATTATGTCTTATTTGGAAATTAGACCATAAAACATCATAATTTTTATGAGAGAGTAGAATAGTGCTAGATATTGCTAGATGGAGTAGTGCTTGAAACCAGTTTGATATAAAGGTGAAAACATCAGACTAGAGATACCCTAATCACAAAACCAGATAGGTGACTTTGGACCAATCTCTCTTTCTCAGCCCAAGAAGGAGACAACGGCAAGCCACTTTTGAAATCTGCAGGGACAGATTTCAAAGGCAGGGACAGTTTTCAAAGGCAAAAACAAAACAAAGGTGGTGCTATTCTTGATACCAGGAGATTATAAAGCCCATTGCAGTGAAGAAGTTAAGAACTGGACTAAAGAAGACTTTCACACTGTTCTATTTTAACATACCTGAAATACCCTCTTCTGATTAGACCAGAAATACTACTTGCTGATTGGTCTAGAAAAAGGTCCTGGGACTGAGGGATCTCACATTAGAGAGCCAACTACTGACCCGGCCAAACATCACGGTCACTGAGGCCATCGCCGAGGCCACCGCAGCTGAGGCCACAAAGAAGCCAGCAGCAACCATGCAGACAGTGACCCAGCAAACATGGGCAGAAACAGGCCAACACCAAGAAAGGAAGACAGAGGGCAATCAAAGGACCACCACT
>BHFT01056953.1:0-40805 GCA_004320025.1 Laticauda laticaudata
AAAAAAAAAAAAAAATCTTTATTCTCCTTTTGACACTTAGATTTCAGCTTAAAATTGCCTTTTAGTGTCAAAATAGATTAACATAAATTTCTTTGCATACCATTTGTAACTGTCAACATAAAGGTTAAAAAAAGGGGTTTTAACCTCCTTTTCTCTCTCCTTCGCCGCTTAAAAATCTTCTTTCAAGTATCCCTCTAAGTACTTTTAAATTCAGGAGATGTTCTCTGTTGTTTAGCCTGGTCTGCCCTGCTTTCCACTTTGTCTTCCTCCTGCACAATCTTGTCCAGTCAGGTTCTTCTTTGAGGTGGCCATTTCTGACCACCGCTGCAACCGCCTTCGGGAAAAGGAGTTTAGACCAGCCAAGGAGGAGAGATGCAGCTCCCCTCCACTCAGCTAGCAATCTCCAACCCCTCTTTACCACCTCTATGGGGTCGCTTCATCCCCGAATCCAAAGGATTGGGGTGCTCCAGCGGTGAGCACAGATCGAAACTGTGTACGATCGCAGATTTCAGTTTGTTGCTGAAGAAACTCAAACCGGAAATCCATTATCACCTAATTTTAATTGTTTTGAATGGTGTTCTCGATTTTGTCCTCAGACTGTAGACTAATTCTATAATTTACTTACCCTATTATAGTTTTGGCACCGCTATCAGAAATAATATTAATGATGCTTTTTAGCTGCTTCAAAATATGTTGAGTGGTTTCAATATGTAGATAAGTTTTTTTGTGTCAAACTTTGGTGCAGGTGATGCAAATAGATATATTTTTAAAAACAAATAAATAAAATTAAAGAGGAGATACAAAGGACCAAGCATTACGATGCTACATGTCAACATCCTTATCTATTATCCTGAAAGTAACATGCACTTTCTACTTCTGCTTTCAGTTGTGTCTAAGTATGAAGATTGGGGGAGAAAAATAGGAATAAGTTGTGTTTTTCTCCAATTAAACACAGCTCACATCTAATCACCAATGTACCTTTTGAATACAGGCCAATTTACAAAGCAATTTCAGGAGCTATATAATTGTGAGTGCCTTGGTTTAGTGCTGGAATGTTATTTCAGAGACAGGCAATTTGGGATATGTGGGGAACATTTTTTTCATACTTTGCCTATTTGAAGACTGTAATGTAACACTTCTTTGTTTTTATTTTTAAACAATTGCTTCTTGGTCTTTTGGCTAAGATCAAGTGTAGTGTGTAATCAGCAAGATCTAAAACAACTTGTGGCAGAGCAGTCTGCATGAGCTTTTGAAACAAAATTAATATTAGACATTTGCTAAACTCAATTTCATAACAACCATATATATGGACTGGAAAAATTTGATTGTTGCTGGAAGAAAGTAAAGAGGTACAGAAAATATTATCAAGCAGCCATTTTGGATTTGGCAGTCTATACACACTTATACCTGGTCAAAATGTGTAGGAGAGAATTTTATATAAGGATCCCAACATTTGGTTCTTCTTATTGCAGCTTTCTTTTTGACATTGAAACTAATTTTTAGCTCAAGAATCTGGCTTTTTAGAGATCCACCAATCAGGGAAACCTTTGCCATTTGCTTTAAACAAAGCCTGCTGCCAAGCAAGAATATTTAAGAGGTTATTCTCCTTCCCCACCTGCAATGTCATATATGAAAACATTCCAGTAGAGAAAAGTTCTCTAAAGATGGACTCCAACATAAGCCCAAAAGCTTGAAGGATTAAACCTCTGGTCCAAGTGACCAGATTGGATCCTGTAACATTAGATTGTTACATCCAACCTAGACTGGATCCTGTAACATTATTCTGGGGGGACACATATATTTGCCTTCATTCGTGAAAAAGATTAAATCTCTAGTTTTCAGCAGACATGGCTAATTTTACTACTCACTTTATAAAACCAACCAAGAATATGTAACACACAGGTGGAAGAATATATTAATTATTGAACTCAGTGATGAGTTCTCAGGTCAATGTCTGGAATACTCTACCTGACTTTGTAGTTTTTTCCCCAAACCTCAAAAACTTTAACCTTAGACTGTCTACTATTGACCTCAACCCTTTCCTAAGAGGTCTGTAGGGGGCGTGCATAAGCGCACCAATGTGCCTACTGTGCCCTATTGTTTCTTTTATTTTTCTTATATGTACCCATTTATGTATTCATAACTATGTATACACGTATACCTATTATCTTGTAAGCAATTGACAAATCAAAGTAAATCAAAATAAATAAAAAATAAATAAAAACTTAGGATGAATCTCCTCCTAAACTGCAGAGAAGCTTGCTCAGATACAGCCGTTCATCTACAGCAGCCTGCTAGTCTCCTTATAAACATGCAATGAACATAACACATACTTAAACAAACACTTTAGCAAAATACTCAAAGCAAATGTAAATGCAGTTTATTTCATCCTCTTATGCCTGGCTGCGTAATCTCCCCCGAGGTGGACCTCTTCCATCCAGGTGGATGTGAATCCGTTTTAGGCCGCCAAGCCTCTCAGAGCTGATTCACTGGGCAATTTTCTCATTAATGAAACTCTTTGCCACTTTTTGCTAAGCACTGCCGCTAATTTTCTTGTTTCCTTGCACACTCCAAGTTATGCTTCCTTGTGAGCTTCAAAGGGTAGAACTCCGGCTGGGCAAAGTGCTGTGGGGAAAAAAACAGTGTCATATTTTCTTCCTTTTATTTCTTGCTTTAAAGCTTTATCTCTTACTATCTCCTTATGCTGCCTCTTCCTGTGATAACCTTTCCATTTTCTTCTCTTTTCCTAGCCATTACTCTAGGTTTTTTTTTCTTCCTCCTCTTCTTTCTCCTGCTAGAGAGGGATGTGTCTCTGGGCCATTGTTCAATGCAAGCTAAGCTACATATCTTCCATGCTCCTCCTATGTGTTTCAGAAATTGCAATCCATATTGCAATGAGTTCACAATGGTGCTCAGTGTGGATGATGGAAGCCACGAAGTATATTCCCGTTTCTTGCCCTTCACATCTGTTTAGGGAAAGTAAGCTACTGTGGACCAATGTTTGAATTTCCTTTCAGGGAGAAATGAGAAAGAAGAGACAGTTAGCTTGATGTGAAGCTTTCTCACTAGTCCCTGAGCTTCTCCTCATTTTTATATGAAATCTTTTAATTAGCCAAACCATCTCCGCCTCGCCCAGATTTTAGTTTCCTTCAGTTACAGGCCTTTGAAACCAGTTTTATCATACAGCTTCCTAACCATGTATCTATGTAAGCCTTTTAATTATTTCTCAGCTGTACTGAAATTCAAGTAGGTTGCTTTAAATTGCCTAGCCTTGAATTATTTGAAGGGCTTTTAATCTGTGTTATTTGGCCTAGTAGTTAAGGCCTAATGGTTAAGGCACCAGACTAGAAACTGGGAGATCAGGAGTTCTAGTCCTCCCTTAGATATGAAAGACAGCTGAATGGCTTTGGGCCAGTCAGCCTTTTATCAGCCAACTCACCTCACAACAGTTGTTGGGGGGGGGGGGAAAGGAAGNGGGGGGGGGGGGAATAGGAAGAGGAGGAAATATTAGTTATGTTCATGCTTTGAATGATTTAAAAAGTAACAAAGGCAGGATAAAAATAATCAATCAAATAAATATATAAATGATTAGTAATGGAAGCCATTTTCTGAATTATATGAACCAAAGAAATTGATTCTGCATTTTTTAAAAATGCACAATTTCTTTGCAATAATCTAATTGTGAATTTCCTCATCGCCTCATTTTGCTTGATCATTTGAAATAAGGATATTGTCTGCTAGGATAGCTGTGCTTTTCAGATTATTTTCATGATTTTTTCTTTTTAAATGTGCTAGAATTTTTTAACACCATGTTTAATAAAATGCTTATCATTGTGAGTTAGTGTCCTGAAATTATGTTCAAAATAACTAGACAATAGCATATTTTAAAAGAAGAATAATTAGCGAGACATAAACTTCTTTTAAAAAAAAAAATGAACAAAATAATTAAAAACATTGAATGTGGTAAAACTGGTTGACATAACTTTTGGTCAATATCACAAAGATTTATACTTTCCTGTATACAATCAATTATATACATATATACATTTAATCATTCATATATTAAATTTTCCAAAATCTTTGGTCCTACTTTCATCTCATTCTCTCATTTACCCTCTCAGCAACTCTTTTCCAAGTTTAAACCTTCCTTTCTGCCCCCACCAGTACTAGAATCTATTCCAAATTGCATTAAATTCTGACTCGTCTTTGTTTTTCATCTCTAAAGTTAGCTTGTCCATTTCAGTTCATATCAGAATTTTCTTTTGTACTTTGTCTTCACTTGGTATGTCTTTCTCCCTCCAGTTCTGGGCAAATGCTATTCAGTAATAACATGTATAATCAAATATAGCTCATCCCTATTATTATATAGTTTTTGATATAATTCCTAACAAAAAAAAAACATTCTGGTACATGGTCTAATTCAAGGGTCTTCAAATTTGACAGCTTTAAGACTTGTGGACTTCAACTCCCAGAATTCCTGAGCTAATAAGATTGGAGGAGGAATTCTGGGAGTTGAAGTTCACAAGTTTTGAAGCTGTCAAGTTTGAGACCCTGGGTCTAATTTGAAACCCAACATTTCCTCCAACCACTTCCCTGTCCTAAGGCAAAACGCTTGCACTTTTTTGCAGCTCCACCAGGCATGGAAGTACATACCCTGTTCCAATGAGCATTTCCAACAATTAGGAGCCTGGCTTTTGTACATTTTATCCAATCTGGCTGGTGGGAGATGCCATCAATAAAACATTTAAAGTAAATTTTCCTTATCAACAGCGGCCAGGGTAATTTTTTCAATCCTTTCCCATACTGTTTGTGATTAATCCAATTGCATACTATACCCGATATATCCAATTGTATACTATATCTCTAGCCCATATCACTATCATCTCTTTTACCTGTTCTTTCTCTAATTTATAGGCTAGTAGAAATTTGTAAATATTCCTTATAAATTTGGCCTCTGGTCTCAATAGAATTTTTTCTAAAACTGTTTCTTGCGTGTTAATCCCCCATTCTTTTTTGTCTTTTTTTATACCTTGCTTGTATCTGTAGATATTCCCACCACTCTAAATCCATCCCTTGTTGCTTTAAGTCCTGTCTAGTTTTTAAATCTCCATCTTCATTTAAGGCATCTTTATAAATAATAGCTTTAACTTGTTTTAATAAATTTGGATGTGTTGGTGCCTCCCCTATCAATATCCAATTTGGAATTTCTAAATATATCTGCTTTTTGGTTTTATTCCAGATCTTAAATAGTGCATGCCTAATTCTATGTTGTTGAAAATGTCGGTGTAAACCTGGCTTATCAGGCCATAAGAACGCCTGCGATCCTTGTTGCAGCTTGTGGCCTTCTAGCTGCAAAGTTCTTCTGTTTTCTAATACTATGCAATCTCTAATCCATGTAAGTGAAGCTGCCTGATAATAAATTTCCCATTCCAGAAGGTTGAATCATCCCCTTTCTGTGGCTTCCTGAAGTAATTTTAGTTGGATCCTTGGTGTTTTCCCCGCCACACAAAATTTGAGGTTGTCTTGTTTAATTTTTTTTAAAAGTTTTGGTTTAACTTTGTAGGTGTATTTTGAAATAAGAATAACAATTTTGGGAGCACATTCATTTTAATTACCGAAATCCTTCCTGTTAGTGATTGTTTTAGGTTATTCAATCTTTCCAAATCTTTAATTTTTTGGCTGCTGCTGCACACTGCTGACTCATATTTAGCTGGTTGTCCACTAAGACTCCAAGATCCCTCTCACTGCTGTATTAAGGCCTGTTTCACCAGTCTTTATGTCTTACTTTTGGTTTTTTCTTGCCCTAAATATAGGACTTTACTTTTCTCCACATTAAAATTTCATGTGTTGTGGAGATTATGGCCAGTGTTCTTAGTATGTCAAGAATCCAGATGGATCTTTGAGATATCTTCTTGGGTGTTACTATTCCTGCAATTTAGTAGTCCATCTGCAAATTTTGACAATTCCCCTTCTATTCCCCTCATCTAAGTTGTTAATGAAGATATTTGAAAAAGGAATACTGGGCCTAAGAATTGGAAACCTTATGGCAAACCCACTGCTTACTTCCCTCCATGCAGACTTAAGAGCCATTAAGGACTGCTCATGGAGTATGGTTTGTCAGCCAGTCCACCTCATTGGTGGTGCTATCTATTTCACTTTTTATTAGAGCTTACTAAGAAGTAGTAATTTAGATTTTAGTTATTGGACCAGCTACAAAAATTAATGCATTGCTATAACTGTAGAAAATATTCCTTCCTGATGCATAATTTTCTCAAAAAAAATGTACAAGCTGTCTTTAGCTCTCAATATCTTTTTGATCACAGTAATGAATACCCATACTAGTAGAAGATGCTGAATCAGAATGAATGGGTAAAAAAACTCAAATTAATCAATCATGTACTATAAGAAAGAAAAAGGCATAATTGTTCTATTAGGTAAAGGTTGACTCCTAGACATTACACTTCTGATTGGCCAGAAAGTAAGAAGTGGATTGTTCACTAGGGAACCAATCCAAAGAGCTGCTGAAAGGCGGCAAATTCAAGGGAATGCCATAGGCTAAAGCAGGAGGCCAGCCTGTATAAAAGGCTAGGCCTCGGCTTGCAGCCCAGTGTGTTCCTATTCTGACTGTTTGTTGAATAAAGCCTTTTGTTGTACCGTCGTGTTTTTCTGAATAAACAGGCGACGAAGGTGCGATCGTCCTGAACGCGAAACCTGCACCGGTGATTTAAGAAACCCAGACGCAGCAGAATGCCTGGAAACAACGCACCGCCTGGCACACTTTCAATCCTAACGAAGAGATTGGAGTCATATACCAGATCGCTTCAAAGTTCTGGAGAAGCAATGAAAAACAATTGGAAGATATCTCAGAGCAAACGCAGCGAGCTGTATTTTTTTTTTTCCTCCCCAAAACCCATTTTGGCGGGGACCAACGGCTGTTCAAAATGGCAAAGCCCTTGCGAGCCCCGAGACGTTAGCCAACTAACGTGGCCTGAAACGACAAAGAATCCTCAAGCACACTACCGCTCCGGTAGTGTCAAATCTAATAAAGCGGCATGAGTATCTACGCAGAGACCAGAAAGAAGGGAGACCGTCGCCGATTTCGTGCGCTGCCTCTTAAAGACAATTAGGGGGGAGTGTGACTTCCTGAATATCGACGATAAGCGGATGAGGGATCGCGTGGTGTTGGGCTTAGAGACATCCGCACAAAGTAAACTACTAAACAAGCCCAACATCACTGTGTTTTCACCGAAGCAATGCCATAAGCACGGCCGCTGAAGCCACAAAAGAAATCGGCGGTCACAATTTGAAGAAAATTGAACACAAATGGGAAGAAAACAACCCCAGCTAGAAAGAAAAGCAGCTACCACCACCACTCACTTTCCAAGAGTTGAGAGAGGAAACCGAATCGAGGAGGAAGACGAGTTGAGGCTCCACCGTCTTCTCGCAAATAAAAAAGAGCGCTGAAAAAGAAATTGGCAGGAAATGCGGCTGGCTCGGAGGAAACCATGCCAGAGCGAATGCAGATTTCTCGATGCATATCTGCAGGTACTGTAAAAAAAACGTGGGCACATCGAAAAAGTCTGCAAACAGAAGCTACAGCCCCCACGAGACGCAGAAATTCCCCAACAGAGCCGAGCCTAAACGAGCAGAGACAGAAGTGGCAACAAGAGGAAGCGAAGCCCATTACACCACCAAACGTCACTATAGAAATGCGCTCAGGACGGAAAAGCGGCAAGAGGTTAAAAGTGACTGTAACAATCGAAGGGAAAGCCCTGTAAGATGGAAGTGACTCCGGGTCTTCTTTCGATGGTTTGTCATGGGATACAATTAAAAAACTGAGCCCAGACATCAATCAGACAATTGCAAAAAACAAGCCTTTGACTCTCAAAGACTATCAGGGAAACCGAATACCTGTAGGTTGGCATGGGACAATTTTGGTCACATATAAACAACAATGTCAAAAGACTGCCGCTAACCATAGTCGACGAGGACAGACCGAGCCGCCTGGCACGAGTGGTTCGCACCTTGGGCATGGGATGACCGGGACGATCAGTGACTAACAACCGCGTTGGCAGATGACCTCATCCGCGAATTCCAGACGTCTTTGAACGGCTCCCTGGGCAAGTATCGGGGAAACCCCATTTCTTTTTAGCTAGATCCCCAAATACCCCAAGAAGATTAAAAGCCAGGTTGATTCCTTTGCGCTAAAGGCAAAGATGAGGAACCAACTTGACAAGCTAAGAGCCCAGGGGGTGTTGGAACCTGTTGGACCATGCCAAAGGGAAAACGCCTATTGTTACAACCCATAAAACCTGACGGGTCCATTAGAATCTTTGCGTGAGCTATAAGGCTAACCCTGACCACGCTTTACAAACAAGCGCATAAACCCGGTGCCAGTAGTCCAACATTTGCTTCACTCTTCTGGGCAAGGCAAAGTTTTTGCTAAAACTCGACTTGCACAAGCCTATCAACAACTCCCAGTGACCCAGAAAACAGCCAGAAGCCACCAAACTATAGTCACACCACAAGGGCGCATTCAAAGCCACCGACTCAATTGGAGTAAGCGTGGCACCGGGCGTTTTTTTCCAAAGTTTTGATGAAATGTCTCCTTAAATGCATACAAGGAAGTCGTTCCCTATTTCGACGAACGTCCTAATCTCGGCCAGAGATTGAGAACTCAAATTAAAGAAAAAGATCAAAGAAGTACTAACAAAATTTAGGAATCTGGCCTCAAGCAGCTAAAAAGAGAAAAGGCTGCTAATGAAAAAAAGCGTTGAATTCTTGGGCTACTCAATAGACGGTGAGGGCATTCCACCACAGATAAAAAAATTAAGGCAATCCAAAGAGACCTTGAACCGAAAAAAACAGAACTGCAAGCCTTTTTAGACTTATTAATTTTTATCATGTATTTCTGCCAAACAAGGCCACTATAGCTGAACCGTTACATTGCTCTTAGATAAAAGGCAAACTGGACGTGGGTAGCAAAGAAAGGAATGCTTTCCAAAAATATTAAAAAGTTGCGAACATCAACAAACTTCTTAATTCCATTTAGCAACACACTCCTTTAAGAGTGACCTGCGGACGCTTCACCATTTGGAGTCAGGTGCGTCCGAGCCAGCCAAACTTCCTGATGGCAGAGGAAGAAGCACCGTCGCATATTAGTCTAGACTCTGTCATAAAGGACTGAGGAAAGTTACAGTCAACTGGACAGGGAAGCCCCAGCAATTTAGTCGCTGGAGTAAAACACGTTGCACATTTCTGTACGGGCGGGTTTTTCAAATTATAATGGATCACAAACACTGATGGGAATGTTTGCGGGAAACAAAGCCGACGGCCTAAACATACTGTCACCAAGAATGTCTAGATGTCAGAGTTCCTTGCAGCCTATTCCTATCTCTGACACTTCGCCAGGGAAACAAAATTTCCCATGCGGACGCTTTGAGCGGCACCCCTTACCAAACCACTGATGAAGACCGGCACCAGCAATGACATCGCTGCAAATAGAGGACTTGTCCATCTACCCATCTTGCCTATATGTCGCAAGACTCATTGACTGCCCGTGTTCTTTGGCTGGGTAGGTAAAGGCTGACCGGAGACCCAAAAACTGAGACTTTTTAAACCTTTCCGGTCCAGACAGACTGAACTTTTTCTATTCAAAAGGGGTGTTTGTTGTGGGGGAGATCGGTGGTCATTCCAACCAGTTACAGGCCCAGGTACTAGGGTTATTGCATGAAGGTCACCTGGAATGGTGGAAGATGAAAAGCCTGGCAGGAGCGATGTGTGGTGGCCGGGTATTGAGAAGACCTAGAGTATCTGGTAAGCTCTGCCACAAATTGCCAGGGAATTAGACCTTCCCCACCAAAAGCACCCATCAGACTGGGGAGACCCCTAGGGACCGTGGTCAAGAATTCATTATTGAGCTTCGTGGGTCCAACCCAAGGGGCATACCTTTTTCTGGTTGGTCGTTGATGCCTACTCAAATGGCTTGAAGTAAAAATCAGTTGCCTCACGACAACGGAAACGGTAATAAAAGGCAATTAGATGACCTTTTCACACCCACGGTCTACTGGACGTCTGTTCGGACAATGGCCACAACTAACAAGCTTTGCAATTCGAGCAATACCTAGCCTCCATAGGTATCAGACATGCCCAACCGCGCCGGCCCATCCGCTGCAACGGCAGAGTGAAGAATGGTCCGTTTACAAAAAGAAGGGTCTAGAAAGAATGCGACACCAGGAGTTGATCCAACAAAAAAGTAACCGTTTACTCACACTCAGCACATAACGCCCCAGTACAATAAACTAACAAGTCCCGGCGGAATTACTTATGGTGTGAAAATTACGATCACACCTTGACAGAACTACACCAAATTTTACCCAGAAAACCCCCTGATTCCTCACAAGGTTTTAGGCAGTTTCGAAATAGGTACTTGTTATACGCAAAGAACTTCACAGGGTGACCGGTATGGGTACGGACAATTACCAAGTCACAGGCCCCAAAATCCTACCGTTTAACGGTAGATTGATTGGCATGGAATGGAAGCGGCACATAGACCAGCTTCGAATCCCGATTAAGAGAGGAACCCACAGACACACAACCAGTCGCCGACAACACGACAAATCGCAAAACCGGTGGGGGGAAGGCGAGAAGTTAATAAAGAACCATTTAAACCAGAAACAACAAACGTACAAGCAAACAGGCAAATAAAAGGACTCACTGTTTGAAGACTTGCGGGAAGAGCCCATTCGGAAGGGCCAGCCAGGCCAGCTCAACCTGCGCAAATGGAAACGGGTGGAGCGCAAAACGCCGCCTAAGCAACTCAAAGCGGCGGTTAAAAATGGTGACTCACCCTTCCATTGGACGGTTCCAGGCGGAAGATCGGAAGACACAGCAGCCCATCCGAAACCGGTCGAAGTCTTCGCTAGAATGAAACCGCGCAAGTCAAATCGAGTTCCGAAGAAGCTCCACCTACCTGCGTGATATGTAACTACGTAGGACTGAACTAAGAGGGGAGGGTGTTCTATTATGTAAATGGTTGACTCCTAGACTTACCACTTCTGATTGCCCAGTAAGTAAGCAGTGGATTGGTTCCTAGGGAACCAATCCAAAGAGCTGCGTGAAAGGCGGCAATTCAATGGGAATGCCATAGGCTGAAAAGCCTGTATAAAAGGCTAAAGGCTAGCCTCGGCTGCAGCCAGTGTGTTCCTATTCTGACTGTTTGTTGAATAAAGCCTTTTGTTGTTGGAACCCAGTCTACCTCATGTGTTTTCCGAATAAAACAATAATCATGAGAAATGAAGACTTTTGACTTCGTATCCTAGTTAAGAAAATTTTGTGTCTCACATTATGCAAAAGATGTATTTAACAGTTACACTAATCAGTCATCTCATACATGCAAACTTCAGTTGCATTCTTTAGATTCCATTTTTCTAATAGCACATCATATTCTAACCATGTTTATTTTTATGGTTATCCTTTAGCTCAACTCTTCTTATTTAAGCTATATTTTTTTTATAGGGCATAACCTTGCTTAGAATTGATAGAAATTTTTTTTTCCTCCATTGCAGAAATATGTCCCCTCTTACATCCAGCAGCAACTACGAGCATAGTTGTGCAATTCAGATGTGGTGTCTTATTTTGAACAACTCAGTGCAGGTTTATTACTCCAGTACTAGTGGTCTGAAGTTTTGCTTAATTATTGTGATATCAGTCAATTATAGGATACTTTTGCTTTTGTAAGCAAAATATAAACTGGTATGGATAAACTATATAATATTTTCAAACAGGATTAGTTGACACACAAAAAAATAACTGATTTTGGTTAAAAATTTCTACTCTCATAAGAAAATAAATTTCCTTTTTTTCCTTAATAAATCTTGCATGAATATCTGAGTTAATTTGACAATTTACACATTTTTGCATTACCCAGATTGTATGTTATACTTACAGCCATTCATGTGGGATGCTTTTATTGATATCTTGGTTGATACCTTTGGTAATACCAACCAGATGGCTCTTTGCCCCTTGCTCAAAGGCCACCTATTTGTTTTTTCAACATTTTTTGCAAGGACTACATATGTAACCAAGTTATGCACTTCAGACTGAAAATGATGTGGCTCAGGTGTGATCTTCATCATTGCTAATTCAGAGTTATTGTTCTGATTATGTGTCTGTCTAGTTATTATTTGACTGTGCACAAACTGGGAAAGAATCGAGGAAAATCCATAGGAGCCAAATTGTTTTGGTCATATTTTATTTACTGTTTTGAAAAATAAATTTTCCTATGGAAAATAATTCCATCAGAATAATGAAGATTTTTTTCAATTTGCAATATTATTAGTGCAAACTTTGCTAGGCACTGATGTCAAAAGATTTTATAGAAGAATGTATTTAACAATAATTTTAATTTGAAATTGTTCAGAGCATTGAGAAATTGGGATCTGCATAATAAAAAGCACAACACATTTAATGATAAAGTGATACCCATTAATTAGTGAGAGAACCTATATCATAAATCTGAAAGTATCAAATTCAAATAGCTCTCCCTGCCCCAGAAAATCACATTAGATTTTTTTCCCCTGAAGTAACTTTTGCAGGTTACTTAAAGAAGGACAATAGGTTCTTCCTCCTTTAATTATTATCATCAAAGAAAAGCAATAAACCTTATTTTGCCTGATTGTGTTTCAGCCTCACAAGTAGAAAGAAAAAAGAAGAATTTAGTGGATCCCTTAAGGTAAAAAAAGGCAGCCTGTAGCAAGACCCTTAAAATAACTCATTTTAAACTGGAGTTCTCTCTCTTAGGTATAGATGCTGTTTCATTGTCCAGATAAAATATATGAACATTGTGCCTTTTGTATTCTGTTTTCTCATCAATTCTGGTAAATCCTTTTTTTTAATAGATTCTTAAGAAATTCTAGCATGGCATTATCTCTTGAGGTCTGATGGGTGGAGTGGAGATCCAAGTCTTGAAGTAATTGGTAGAGATGTCAGTTTTTGTAATAAATTAACATTTTAGTATTGCTAAAAATGAACATTTTGTGACATACTGCCCTTTCTGGGTTGTTTTGTTTGTGACCTCTGAATTTCCTCATTATGATGTACATTACAGGCTGGCATAAAAACCAAAATCTTCTCAGGGCTATTATGTATAAAAAATGATGATATGTGCATTATTTAAAGTTTACTCAACATTTTGCTGAATTTTGCATTTCATTCTTAAACTTTTCCATGTGCTGATTCATTTTGTATACTATGATTCATTTTGTATACTTTTGAGTTTTTTATACTATCACTATTGGCTTCCACTTTGAATCATTATGAGTTATTAAGGTAGCTTAATTGAACCTTTTGTTCTTTTACATAACCAAGAGATTTGTCAGAAATGCAGGTAACAGGAAAGTGGACATATTTGGTGAATATATTTCCACCCAAAAATAAAAGTGAGAGTGAAATCCATACTGAGAGTTCTTACTCAATTCCTACCTAACACAGGCAGGGATTAGTGCAAACTAAAGATCATTTGAACAGAATATGTTGGAAGAAGAAACTACTTGGCAATACTACCAGCATCTTACCTGCAAATCACTGCAACAATTTAGCCTCCACCAGTTAAGGTGGTATTCAGCAGATTCTGACCAGTTCTGGAGAACCAGTAGTGGAAATTTTGAGTAGTTTGGATAACTGGCAAATACCATTTCTGACCAGAGATTTTACAGTATTCTTCCTCTGCCACACCCACCAAGCCACACCCACAGAATTGGTAGTAAAAAAAAATTGAATCCCACCATTGAGCCTCCTCCTCAGTCAATATGTCAATCAAAGAAAGAGATCTGACTTATCTTTAAAAAAACAATAGGTGCTTGGCTTCTAAAGATTTCCACTTATCTACTTATCTCCTTCACCAAGACTTATCTACTTCACCAAGATTCTGCCTTCCAAATAACCAGGCAACTCCCTCTGCACAATGATC
Source organism: Laticauda laticaudata (assembly GCA_004320025.1). NCBI lineage: Eukaryota > Metazoa > Chordata > Lepidosauria > Squamata > Elapidae > Laticauda > Laticauda laticaudata. The sequence continues at coordinate 13,970 of BHFT01056953.1, forward strand.
CTTCTAAATTGATACCTTAAAAGAGTGGCATGGGTAAATGAATTAAAATAATATAATTATTCAGAATTTATCTGATTCCATAAATTAGATTACAGTGTTTCATTATTTATTGTATAAAACTCAGCTGCCAATGCTGCCATATGAGGTCAGCCAGACAGTTATAATTTATCTCTAGTTCTTGAATTATATCTTCAAGGGTAGCAAAACTAGAAAGACACAGCTTCTGAATATGTGGGTCAATTTATGTCTGAAACTAGGAAGTATCTTTAAAACTCAAAGATGTTCTCCAATTTTCCTCTTTGATAATATCTGATTGTTTGGCAGTCGATTGCTAAAGTCTCTGAGACTTGACACTGCCATGAAGTAAAGAAATTATTTGCCTTTCTATTCTTCCAGGATATTTCAAGTCCAAATGAAAGACTTGTATATCTAATGTCAAAGTCAAACCAGGCCCAAATTTAGTACTTAATTTTCAAATCCAGACAAGGACACCATTAAACATTAATCTGGCTTTTACATTACTATCTGTATGAAATCTGTAAGTTCCTGTACATATTTTGCAAAGTGTAAATATTGATTTGATTATGAATGTATAAGGGTAAAGAAGGCCTTAATGACTAATTACCAAACAAGTAATATTTCAGTAGCTATAGTTTCTCTGATTTTTCATTTTTCAATGTATCACAAAAGCAAATTTCACACATGAACTCTCTTAAGACTTTTTCAATGTGCCAAGAGGAAGTTGCGCCCTTGTGAAATTGTTCTTGAATTAATTATCTGAGGTAGACATGGCTTGTACATGATGCATTCAACCCGTGGGCCACCAGTTTAACACCCCTTATCTACTCTGTCCCCTCAAATATTATCATTTGTGTCCAGATCAGAGAAGAATCCACAAATGCTACATGCTTACCAGAACTGTGTCTTGTTTTCCATGTTGACAACTGCACCAGTTTTATGTTTGGGACAAATTACTTGATCTAGAAAGCTTCATACTATTATTAACTGATTAAACATAAAGCAAAAAAGGGCATAAAATGGGGTGCAAATCTGTCACTGCCTCACTTAGCAACATAAATTTTGGGCTCAATTATGGTTGTACCTGTATGGGTTTACCAAATTGATATTTCTTAACTAGAAATGGAATATAATCATAAATCAAGTGTTGCAGCTCCTTATTTGAAGACATTTTGCCAGAGGTTCTTTCCCACTGAGCAATGCTGGTCTTCTTCATGTGCTTCTTTCTGTAAGGTATCCTTTTATCTTTATCTTTTTTTCTTTTGCCTGGAGGCCCGTTCTCAGTATTGTACATGATGAGTTACTGAGTGAAAATTTCAAGTTAGTTCAGCTAGGTACCCTCTTGGATTCCATCCATCAGAAAGTTCTGTGTTTGGGCCTATGGGTAAAATGCTCATGTCTGTGAGGGCTAATTACCTCTGGAGTCAGAGTGGGATATTGGGATGCACAAGTTGTTTGTTTGTGGAAGTGTGTTGTACAATGCCAAACTCTTGCTTTTTTATAAGCAAATAGTCTCTTGAATTTTTCAGTGACCTTAAGTAAGAAAGCATTATGCCTGAGCCTGCTTGCAAAGATACCAGCAATGAAACAGTTTCTTAGCAGCCTTAAGGTGCCACTACTCAACTGAGTAAAAGCACAATAAAATAATTCTGTATGGAAAGATAGAAAAAAAACAATGTGATAATAACGTAACGATTGTTTTGACAATTGGATCTTATAGAGTTGTTTTACCTAGGAGAAAATTTATTTGGATTTTTTTTCCCTTTATGAGATTGCACTTAATTTGAAAGGAGAAAAATGGCTTTCAAAATTATTTCAAAAAGAAGGCAAACTTCTCCTGAATGAAATGTTTTTGTACTTATTAATGGAATCAAAATTCAGGCAGTTGCAAGGGGATATTAACTGAATCAAATATGACTGGTTCTGATCAGTGGAGGTATTCATAGTAGAGAAATTCTAGTAGCTGCTGCTAGCTTCAAACTGACATATTTAATAAAGAGGAAAATCCCACATCTAAGGGTATCATTTCACCCCTCTTTATTATTTGATCCCCTCCACCCAATATTAAATCACAATTTACTGACTTATAAATTTCTCTCTTGTCTATCTTCTGAAATGATCGAGGACAAATCTTGACCTTGTTCTGAGACATCTTTTTTCAATTCTTTATAGAGTGCTATCAGATCCATGTTTAATATTGTCTTAAGCATAAAGAGTTCAAGTTTTTCCATGACTCTTTATGACACATGGTCTCCTAATTCACACTGATATTTCATAAGTTTCTTCATATTTCATTTTTATGTTAACAACACATTTCTATTAATATTTTCAGGCCATTTCTAATATAATCTTCTGTCCCTTAGATATTAACGTCTTCTGCAAATCTGATAAAAATCTCCTTTATTTTTTATTAAAGTAATAATAAAAAAATAATAAAGTTTGGACCCAGGAACCCGAAGCTATCTCTGCTATTTGATGTATTGCCATTAATGAGTCAATAAACCATTCATTTAACTGTCATGTCATCTAATATGCAGTTCAGTACTTTAATGATCAGATTGTCCTAGCCCTTCATAAATCTGAGTATGTTTGTTGTCTCCTCCGGTTAATGTTCACTCTCTGAATTAGACCTTGTGCTAGAGATTTGTTGTTACTGTTATGGATCCTGATCATTGCTGACTCTGGGTAACTTCCTGGACAGTTTCTTTGAAAGTTTTCAGATGTGGTTTGCCATTATCTCCTCCCTATTGGCTAAGAGAGAGTAACTGGCTCAAGGTCACCTAGCTGACTTTATATTTAATGCAGGAGCCTCAGTTTCTAGTCCAATGCTTTAACCACTATGCCAAAATGATGCCTGTCTATATTGTTATATCATTTAATCCCTATTATATATGGATTGGGTGGCATATAAATCAAGTACATAAATAATCAGAATGCCATGGGTATTTTGTCAAATATTTTCTTGAAATTAAAGTATGTTATATTAGTAGCACTTCCCTTTTAAAGATGTTCTGGTTAATAGACAACATAAAAATTGTATGGCAAATTTTTGTATTTCTTATTTATATATAGAAAAAATGAACAGAAAAAGCAACACACATGTTAACTCTACTGCTGGAGTAGAGTTAAGCATTAATCTATTCAATATGTCTTTAAGGTAATTGATTTTTACTCGATGTATTGCTAAGTAGTCTTTTATTACATTTATATTACAAATTTGAATATTTCTGACATGGGTGCATATTTATGCTTTGCACATAAAGACAAATTACATCTTAAATTATTATACATATATAAATTATTATTTATTGAATTATGATTAAATAATTATAAGTTGATTTAAGTAATTTTAAATTAGGATTTACCAAACTTTCTGCAGTTGGGAACCAGAAAATAAACATTCAGAAATGAGGACCTTTCATTATAGAAATAATCCCTGTCAGATTTTCACCATTAAATATGTAGGAATTAACATTTCTTGGTGAATAAGATTATTTTATTTACTTACTCATTTATTTACTTATTTACTTACTTGCTTTACTTACTCATTTATTTAATTGTTATATCTTTATCCTATCTTTATTATGTTATAAATAACTCAAGATAAAGAACATACCTAAACTTTTCTTCCTATTTTCCTCACAACAAAAACCTGATGAGTTGGGCTAAGAAAGAATGATTGCCCAAAATTGCTGATTTTCATGCTTAAGGTGGAACTTGAACCCACAGTCTCCTGGTTTCTAGGCTAGTACTTTAACTACTATACCAGACTGGCTCCTTTATGCTTTAGGATTATGTTTGCTTTATAATTGCTAAAATGAAGTTGTGTACCAAAATATTTAATCCCAAATTATTTGTTTACTACTTGAATTGTGTTATGCATCTCATGCCAAAATAATAATTCTTAGCATGAATTTGCTATCAGTAATGTTTGTAAATAGGTATCTTAGAGTCTAAAGCAGGGGTATCAAACTCATGTCGCCACGGCGGCATTTTGCTGGGGCAAAACCATGATCCCAGTTAGCAAAGCAGAGGTAAATTGTCAATAACAAAGAGCAGTAAAGTTGACGTGATCCATTGGTTCTGAGCCTTGCATGTGGGGAAGAAATGACAAAATACTGATGAGCCTTTGTAGGCTAAAAGTATAATAATCAACAAGCCACATTATGAAAATCACAAATATACCTTTATAAATTGTCCACATTCGGGCCCATATAATGAAGAAACTGTAATAGTTTTTCCAGATTCATCCAAAGACTTTCCAGGCAATCCTTAGCTGATTTTAATTGTGGATACGTGGGATATTTGTACTTTAAACCTATCTTATTAACTTTATGGTTGAGCTGATATTTGAATCCAATACCTGGCAGTTTAACTATTACACACATAATACAATGCACCATCAGCATCATCTCATTTCTAAATAGTAAATAAATTGCACCCAGGTTTTCACTTTGTCTCTTTTCATCTTTCCAAATGATTTCATTGGAAAATGCCTTGGGATGTAATGCCGTATATTTGATTATTTGGACTTAATGGTTTTGTTAATATTTGTGATAAATGCCTAATGTGAAGCCATTAGACCTTTACTAAATCATTCAGCAGTTTGCATAGCAAAAAAGAACTGGGAGTATATTTTACCCTGCCATTGTTTCACCCAACTTCTCTACTGCTTTGGTATATGGGGATAAGCAAAATGAAATTGTGCACAAGTTTAGCTTTTCTGAAAAGCCACAACTTTTATAGAAGATCAAAGAAAAATTGAGACAGTGTCTTATCCCTAAAACACAGATTTATCATCCTCTGAACAAGAGAGGCTGTAGTATTATATGTGTTTGTTTGGCCTATACTGACAAACACCATTACATTTCTAATGCACTACTAAATCTCTCCTTTTTTATTAAGTCTTAGAAAAGATCCACTTTGTAGGCAGTAGACCTTTAACATTTCTTTTATCACGCAGTTTCAGTAGGTTGGCTGGGCTCTACTGTATTAGCTCTGCCAGAAGCTGTCTCTTGTGATTTGCTGACACAAAATGCAGCTTCTCGTACTGCAGACTTAGCAAATAGGGACAGCATGTTTGGACTAGCTTCAGAAATGGCAAGATGTTACAAATTGCTGAGGGTAGAATGATTCCCAGTTTTCCCTCAGTTTTCTCCATCTTCTCAACTAAGAAGCTTTGGCTTCCCTTTTTCTCTTAGCAGCTTCATTTCCTTTTCATAACAGGAACCAATTTTATTTACTTATTTATTTTCTTACAGAAATCCAACCTGTTGACTCCAGGCAGAAGAGAACTGCCCAATATGTAATTGGGATTACAAACCTATCATCAGTTAAGAATCAACAGCTAGAAATATTCCTATGGAAGCAGCAGTCACTAATAAAAGAATTAGTCCTTCTCACATCTGAGAGACAATTACAGCAATCCAGCCTTCTGCCTTGGTGGAACAATCAGATTTTTATTAGCTTCCTAAAAGTTAGAAAGAAGAAGTTAATTATAAATTAAAGACTGCTGTTCCAGAGAGGGGCAGCAACTGAACAGATCCGTTTACCCTGCTCTGAAAAAGTAACATTTCTAATAAGAGGACATGTAGGAAATCCTACCAGAACTTCCAAACTGGTAATACCAAAAGAAAGAAGCCCTGCAGAGAGCCAGACTCCAAGCCCCAAAGTGACAATCAACACTTTGAATTGTATCTAGAACCTAGTATAAGATCTGCCATCGCACTGCTTCAGTCCTACTTTGCTTTGCAGCCTGCCATAAAGTAGGGGAGGAGGGGGGAGGGAAGGGGGGTGCAAGGAGTGGGAATGACAGGAACCAGAAGTGCCAACCTCTCATGCCCCTTTCTTGGAGTCTGAATCTGCAGAGAAGATGAACAGCTGACAGAAAGTGGGAGTGTGGCTCTGTTGGTTGTGGAGGAAACTGGGGAAGTACAGCTGGGCAGAGCAGGAAAGAGGTGGAACAAGGGAGAGGAAGTTCAGAGGAAGACTCAAGCCCATCTCCTCTTCATCCTAGGATACGCAGGGAGGAATAGAGAAGAGAGCAACATGGGTTGTGTGGCTTACGGCAGAGAAAAGGGCCCTGATTATTTTCATTAGGCACACCTGGGAAGAGAATTTTAAAAAGATGTGAGTGTGACTTCTACTGGGAACAAACATGAGTTGAATTAATTCCCAGGTTGAATTACTGCTGTTCCTTCACATCTGAAATTCCTTCTCTTGCCCTGCCAAACTAATTACCTCATCTTGCCTTTATTGTACTTATAGTTACAGTTTTTGTTGACAATGTTTCAGGCTTGAATTTCTGCAGCCAAAGGTTTTTCCTGGGACAGTTTTTCTCCAGCCCAGAAGATAACCAGGACATTGAGGACAAAGTTGGAGCAAGTAAAGGGACTCCTACTTATTATTTGACTGTATTGCCTTTGTACCATGGCCTGGGTCATTACACAACCAGAGACACCAGTTGAACAATCTGCTGAGGTAATTCCCTGTTAGGAGAATGAGCGCATCCAGGGAGATGTATTTGAGAGTAGTGTTTGAATAATACACACACAGCACACGGATATACTGTACAGTAAATGTAGGTTTTTTACTTCCAATAAAGGTTAAAGCAAAGTTCAAAATAGGCAGTCCAAAGTCATTCACAGGTAAGATCAGTCAGCGTTTAGTCCAGGGTTAATCCAATAACAAAGTCCTGTGTCAAAAACAGTTCAGTAACAGACTTACATCAAATCCATGAATAACAGTTCATTAGGAAGAACGGCAATACTCTCCAACAGAAGGAAACAGACTTTCATTGAGACACACTCTCTTCTGAGACTAAGACAAAACAACCCATGTTTCTGGCTCCATCTTATGGCCATTTGAGAAACCACACCCAATTACACTTTTAGGATTCTCTTAAAGAGACAGTATTAAAATGACTATCCTGGTTTATATATTTCTTAACCCAAAAACCTGTTAGGTGACATATTCCTAACACAATCCAAGAATACAGGCATGGGAATTGAATATGAACATTTATCAAAGAGCCACCCAACCTCAAAACTGTTACCAAAACAACTAATTTGAATTTTATTGGGCATTAGAAAGAAATCCAGGAGGGAAGGCCTAGGAGAGGGAGAAAATAACAGTTTTACACAAGAATCCTTAGGTCTAGCTTTTCCTATACTGTAATCACTTGGATTTAGTAAAAGTGTTTACTAAAGGTTTTTAGTAAAATCTTTCACTGTAAATGGAGTTGAGGATATTTTTTCATAATTGCCCAAGCTGGGACACCTAGTGACACCTAGTGCTGTTTCTCTGAGCATAGTGCCATATGGTTTCTTGAGATGAAGTTATTACTCTGTCTCATCACTGTTGCATCCTGAACCAGCTGTAGTGATATAAAGCTAGGAAATGAAGGGTACTGAAGGCCAGTGCTTAACTGAAAAAAATAAATCTTTGTTTAAATGTTTCCAACTAACGTGAGTTTTGTCACTGAATCTTAGACCTAAGAAACAAGAAACCAACATTTTCTCTTTAGAAGCCTTTCTTGTTTCCTATTCTAAGAACACATTTGATTGTATTTGAAATTTGACCTGATTGCTTGTTTAATTCAGACCTCATAATATTTAGGGATTACAAAATATAACTGAATTCTGAATTACTATTCAGTGCCAAAAGGAAAAAGGCTTGAGCATGCTAAACTCATAGCACAATCCTTTTTTGCTATCAGGACTGAATCTTGCTTTTGATTGAGCAACACTATTTCCTAGTAATTCTAAGATGATATGATAGGGTTCTTCTTTCTCCTCAGGGGCACCTTATCTGCTTAGATTAGGAGTGAGTGATGTCCGTTCCCTTAAAACAAAAGCTAAATATTATGAAGGTGAAGACGTGAACCAGACTACTCTAAAGTGAAAATTTTAATCCCACTGCCATCACCTAATGAATGTACACAGTTGTTTTAAAGAAGTGAGGCAGTTTAAAACCCTGGTTGCGTATAAATTCCAAGTTATATAAGCAATTGCCACTTACTGGTGGTATGTTCATCTGCCTCACATAAGTAAGTTATATTTCATGCACTCATGCAGTATATGATATTGCAATGAAAAGCAAACAAACATGCAGCAGAAAGATGTGTTCCAGTCTGGGAAAACAATAACAGAAGCAGCAGCAGCAGCAAGGGGAAGTAAATGAATTATTAAAAGCTTATAATAAAGCCACACTTGAATGACCAAATCTGATCCATACAAAAATCCTTTCTAATTTTTGAAAGAACGAAGTACAGCCCCTATACATTTCAGCATGTAATGTCTTAAATGAATGCAGCTGTGTTTTATGCTAGCAAGCCTAATCAGACATTGCTAGATATGTAATCATTTAAATGAATGCAGCTGGGCCTTTGGAAGAAAAACCCAGATTATCTATATCTAGCTTTAAATAACCATGAATGCTAAGTTCCAGGACAGATACTTTAGCATAATGTAGCCCTTCTGTGCTATAGATGGCTCAGTGCCAACATAAATGATCTGGGACACTGATGGAGAAACCAAACTGCAAATATCTATGGGCAGTGTTAGCCAGGATATGAATTTATTTTTTTTTTTAAAAATTAACTTTATTAAGTTGGATGTAAAAAAAATGCACTTGGTAATCTAATTGGAAGACATAGTCTAAGTCCCTGAGCCAAAATGAAATAGAAAGGCAAAAAGGTTAAGCTATGGTTCTAATAAAGCTCAGGGCTGATTGCAAATGGAAAAGATTATTAGTATATTAGTTCAAAGGCAAATAAGTTAAAAGCAGAGTCCGGATCAGGAAATACCCAAAGGATCTTATGAATCTTTGTACAACTATGTACAACACAGGGGAACGCTATGTATGCTATTTGATTTCCTAAAATAAAATTTTTAAATACCTCTGAGTCATAATCACAGAATGATGATCATGTACAGAAGTGGATTTACAGCTCTAATGATCATGTACAGAAGTGGATTTATCAGATCTAATGAGCCGTAGAAATGCAGTAGGTGTTCATAGACAAATACAATCACAACTTAATAAACAGTATTAAGCAATTGGTATTTTCTTCCATCCATATCCATGGAATAGTATATTCTTGGAAGTTTAGATGGTAAAAAATTGTGATTTAACTATAACAATTTGAAAAAGTAACAGCTACAATAAACTACTGCCTCAGTTCTTTTCAATAAACTCACTTATTCCTACCAAGCAAAAATACTTTTCCTTAGTTCTGATACAAATGAGGGGGTTGAGATTTCATGTGGTAATCAAATGCTTAGTGAAACATGCAATACACAGAGGATCTTCACATGCAAAAGGTTTATGAAATACAATTGTTTAAGCATCACTGAAAACACATATATTTATTTGCACAGCTGTACTTTAGCTAAAATGATGTGTAGAAATGGGAAAAATCAGAAGCACTCCATACCTAGCCTTTTGTTTTAAAGTCTTTTTTCAGATATATTCTATCATATACCATTTCAGCTCTCCTTTCATTGACTGTTAGGTAGCTGCATCAAATGTGACTTGCTGCATGACAGTTTCTTATCTCTATTTTATTGCCCTCTACTCTGGGTTTGATTTCATGGTTGACTTCTCTCTTTACCTGGCTTACATGTATACATTCGCCTTCAAAATAAATTGTCATCATACTGTTACATCTACTTCATCTGCTGATCTGTTTCTCCCAAAATTGTGGTTCTTATAGCAATCCTCCCCTAACATTACATATCATATCCAAGAGAATGAATCACTTTAATGAAAGCAATGTTTTGAAGTAACTTTTCCACCTACGTCTCCTGCTTTGTCTCATCTTGTGCCAAATCTAGTATTGCAGTGTATCAGACTAGATCAGTATTTCTCAATCTTAGAAAGTTTTAAGATTTATGGAATTCACTTCCCCGGAATGAATCCTAGGATTAAAGCCCACACATCTGGTTTATTTGTTTATTTGATGCCCATCTTGTTGCAAACTAAGTCTAGGTGGCTTACAGTCTTAAAAGCATTAAAACCATAAAGATAAATACTTCAAAAGCAATAAAAATGGAATTACAATAAAAAATAAAAGAAAGAAGGGAAGGGAGGGAGCGGGATGCACAGCGGGAGATGGGAACTTAAAGTTGTTGAGGCTGACACAATTTCAGTAGATTAATTGAATATAATTTATAAAAATTCTATATCATCCTTCTGCTTACAAGCAAACAAATCTGCATTTGCCAAAGTAAAATAATTCTCACAAAGAAGATAATTGCCCATCTGACCACTCAGATGCACAGAAATACCACCACCATGATACCCTAAAAGGATTCATGAATCCTGTAACATTAATCCAAACTCATTGCTGAATGTGGATGAAAATCATATTTATGGAAGACTACACCAAGTGCTTGAAAATATATAGTTGGTTCTGTTCTTTACTTTGCTTTCTTTGGTTCAAACTCTTTAATTCTTGTAAACAGTGCAATTATTTGTGTCAACTGGCGACTTTAGAATACACTGGATATAATTTAATAATAATGTGCCTAATTATGTATTAATGCTGTACAAAATTCATATTGCTTAATATATTTGATTGTATTTTAAGTCTACTCAAATACAACACAAGAACATATTTTACTAGATTGTTGATTAAATGAATGGTGTCAGAGGAAGCTTCAGGAAGGTGTCTGAACTATGCCAGTTTCTATCCTCTGAATTCAACAGGTTTTGGTTATAATCCAGGCTGTGTTAATGTTCAGGGATCCCATAGGAAAAGTTAAATTAACCTCCAGTATCTGTGAGCTTATCTGAGCATCTTATCAGGCATATTTAGAGCTAGTATTCTACCTCTATAAATTGTCAAGTCAGATACAACTTCATGAAAGTTTACTGATACCTGCCCTGCACGTTCTTAAAAGAGTCTTCTGGTTTTTGTTTTTGTTTTTTTATCTTGTTCTGGGGCTGTTTGAGAATTTCTTTCAAATCTCTCATTGCAGTGTTTTTCAGTTTATTTCTGCAGATGGTACAGGATGTTATGAGTGTGTGTGTGTGTTTTTTTGTTGTTGTTGTTCTATACCCTCCATCATTCTGAAGTCTTTCTGACTTCCTACACTTCCAACTGTAAAAAACTCATGGGAAGAATCCCCTTCTGATTTCTTCCCATGAGATTTAATTGAAGCATGGAAAGGCTAAAAGGATGTAGACAACTGAGGAAATGATTTACAATAAAAAGAGAACAAAAACATATACCTTGGGCACAAAACTAAAATAAGAAAAGAATACTCCACATGGAAATCCATCAAAATTATCTTCTTCCTTGAAAGAAGTTTCAATATAAACTTTTCACAAAATGTGTGGGAAGCAGAAAAAAAAATCATATATTTTCTCCATGGCATAATTTCGTTGTTTGAAACAAAACATAAAAAGAGTAGATACCCATGTTCATTCCATGATGAACATACAGTCAATGGTGTTAACATCTGAATTTTACTCTCAATATTTAGCAATAAGTAGTTGCTAATATAATAATATTGGTGATTTTCGCAAGATAACTTGAAGTTCTTAGGTCTCATTAACTTTTACAATGTCTTCCTGCCCCAAAAGGTAACTGTAGCAGAGCCATTACATCGACTATTAGATAAAAAAACTGTCTGGAACTGGGGCTGCCGAGAACAAGCAGCATTCCAAAACATTAAGGACTTATTAACATCCAACACCGTTTTAATACAATACAGCAGCACCCTGTGACTGACGGTCACCTGTGATGCATCGCCTTTTGGAATCGGCACCATACTGAGCCACAAGCTACCAGACAGCAGAGAAGCACCAATCGCCTTCTATTCTAAAACGCTGTCAAAATCTGAAAGGAACTACAGCCAACTTGACCGAGAAGCCCNTTATGGTAGGACATTTTCTATCATCACAGACCACAAACCCCTACTAGGAATTCTGGCAGGGAACAAACCAACCCCGATCACCAAGAATGACGAGATGGTCAGAATTCCTAGCTGCGTACAATTACACACTCATCCATCGACCAGAAAAAACTATCATCCATGCAGATGCCTTAAGCCGTTCCCCGCTGCCCGACAAAGAGGGCGACCCAGCTCCCACCATCACCACTCTTCAGATCGAGACATGACTGAATCTGCCACTAACTGCAGCAGATGTCGCTAAAGTTACTGCAAAAGACCCGCTGACAGCTCGAATTCTGCATTGGGTAGGTAAGGGCTGGCCGGATGAGGATAGAGGCGATACTTTTAAACCTTTTCGCACCCGGCAGACTGAACTGTCCCTTGAAAAGGGTTGTATACTGTGGGGAGACAGGATGGTAATTCCAAAAAATTGCAGGAGGAAGTATTGTGCATGTTGCACGAGGGACACCCGGGCATAGTAAAAATTAAAGCCCTGGCCAGGAGTTGACGGCGGGAAAGCTCAAAGAGCTGTCATTGGCCGTAAGCCGCAAGCAGCCGCTATAAAAAGGGCTGCCGCAGCTCCGGCAAAGCTGTTCTGTTACAAGTCACTTAGAGTTTAATAAAGAGCTGTTTGTTTGGAACTCCTGTCTTGCCTACCTTCTTTTCATTTTTTATTTATTTTTTGTCAAATAGAAAATTGCTTATATGAAAATTGGTTTATTTTAGCATTAGTCACTGTCAGATTCAAGGAACATCAACGTCTACCCATCCACCCTCAGTGCCATGCATATTCTCTGGTTTTCCCTCCATCAGTGCCAGAAGACAAGGAGTAGTTTCATATTCTAATTACAGGCCCTACTCTGATGCAATTTTATACCAGGGATTGCAGTATATTTTAATATCAGATACCTAGCTTTGTCATGCAAGAAGCACAAAAGTCTTGTCACTAAAGCAGGCCTTGCAGGGATTCTGCTGCTAACTCTGCTTGTCATGATAATAATTGGGATTAATACAGATGAATGCAAATTAGAATAAAACTGAGAACAAAGGTTTGTTCAAAAGGAAATAGCTTATTTTGAGATGAAAACCTATGGCAAGGGAACATTATAGCTGTGTGTATAGTTGTGTGTATGGATTAAACAGGAAAAAATTTAAACAGATAAACAGAAAATGGATAAATATTACATGCAATCAATAAAACAAGGATTGTACATAGAACAATATCGGACCTCTAAAAAGTATAAGCATGCATATGTACTCAGTACTTGGTTTGGGCCCCTTTGGCAGCAATGACTGCCTAGCTTGTAGCCATTCTCATGGAAGCTATCAACCTGGGGCCACTGCTGACGTGTAAAATGGAAGACCAGGATTGCTTCAGCTCTTCTGCAGTTGTTCGTCTCATGTCTCTCATCTTTCTTCTTTGGCAATGCCCCATAAGAGTCTCCTATGGGTCAGGTCAGGCCAGTTTGCTGGCCAAGTCAAGCATAGTAATCCCACGGTCATTGAAGCAGGTTTTTGGTGCTTTTGCAAGTGTGGGCAGGTCCATGTCCTGCTAGGAAAATGAAGTCAGCATTCCCCATAAAGCTCACCTGTGAAGGAAGCATGCAAGTGCTCCAAAATCTCCTGGTAGATGCTGCGTTGACCCTGACTAATAACCCACAGTGGACCAACACCAGCAGCATGACATGGCTCCCCAAATCAACACAGACTGTGGAAACTTCACACTGACTTTAAGCATCTTGTAGTTGTGCCTCTCCCTTCTTCCTCCAGACTCTTGGGCTCCTTGGTTTCCAAATGAGATGCCAAAAGTTGCTCTCATTTCAGAAGAAAAAGGACTTTGGACCACTGAAGCAACAAGACCAGTGTGTTTTCTTTAGCCAGGATAAGACGCTTCTGGCTATTGTTTGTTTTCAGGAGCGCTGGACAAGGAGGAAATACGACATTTGAAGCCCATGTCCAGGAATCTGGTGTGTTGGTAGCTTTTGATGCGACTGACTCAGCCTACAGTCCACTCCTTGTGAAAGTCCCCAACACTTTTGAATGGCCTATTTCTGACAATCCTCTCCAGGCTGCCGGTCACCCGCTGCTTGTGCACCTTTCTTCCACACTTTCCCTTCCACATAGCTCTCTTTAATGTGCTTTGATACAGCACTTTTGGGAACATCCAACTTCTTTTGCAATTACCTTTTGAGGCTTTCCCTCCTTATGGAGGGTGTCCATTGGTTTCTGCACCAACTGTCAGTCAAGCAGTCTTTCCCATGATATGCTCTTCCTATGAACCAGACTGAGAGGACCCATTTAAAGGCTCAGGGAACCCCTCTGCCAGATGTTATGGTTTAATAGCTGATTAGAGTGGACCTTTGAGCTTCAAAATATTGAACCTTTTCACAATATCTCTAATTTTTGAGACTGTGGATTTGGGGTTTTCACGGACTGTAAGCCATAATCATCTCAATATGACACAGCAACAGCTTGAAACTATCTTGCTTATGCATGTAAGAGTCTAGTCTCATTATGTTAGGTTTCACCTTTTAAGTTGCATACTGAAATAATATGAACTTTTGCCAACCAATATTCCAATTTTCGAGTTTCACCTAGTAATATTGCAAAAAGCTTAAAAAGGGAGCTTAAAAACATTTTGACTTTTAGAGTTTGCTTTGCTTCAAGTCTGTAAAATGTCTTTAGAGGGCTATGAATGCCACTGTAGGCTGAAACAATTAAGCTTGCAGCAAGATTATCTTATTGCAGAAAATGGTAAACAAGCCTTTCCCTAACAATAGTGTTTCCTATCTGTGGAATTATTTCCATCCATCAGAAATCAAACCAGGGCATAATCTTGGAAATAATAGAAAACTATTAGTCGGTTTACAAGAGTTCTGTATAGGTTTGACTTGAATACAGGTATTGCTTGTTTCCTTTCCCTACACCATATCTGTCTTTTTCCAGCAACTTCTCATTTCTCATAATCGCATTTTGGTTGGGTTCGCTGTTGACCACTGAAAGATCTGTTTTCACCATCAAGGATGCATGGGCACATTGATATATTTAGAATCTTTTATTCACAAAAAAATAATTACCCAGTTCTTTTGGACAATTTATTTTTATTTATTTATGTTTGTCAACTTGCTTACAAGATAATAAGCGTATAAATAAAAACATAGTTAATAAATACATGGATACGGTATAAAAAAATAAAAAATATATAAAGAAACACTAGGGACAGGACGGTAGCGCACATTGTGCACTTATGCACCACCCCCTACAGACCTCTTAGGGTGAGGTCAAATAGTTAGGACAGACTAAGGTTTTAAATTTTATGGGGTTTGGCGAGAAACCACAGAGTCAGGTAGAGTTTTATTCCAGACATGACCTCTCTGTTGCTGAAGTTGTATTTCCTGCAATCAAGTTTGGAGCCAGTTAAACCTTGAGTTTGTATGCTATATGTGCTCTATGTGTTATTATGGTGAAGCTGAAAGTATTCATTGACAGGAAGTCCATTGCAATGTATGATTTCATTACCACACTTAGATCAGGACGAAGACGGTTCTTTGAATTCAGGTTTTCATAGGTCACAATTTCAAGTCTAGTAGCATAGGTATTCGTGCAGATGAGTAGAGGAGTGGAGAACTCTTCTTGTAAATATTTCTGGACTTCTCTCAACTGTGTTAATATCAGATACTAATGTGGGTTCCAGACTGATGAGCTGTATTCAAATATAGTCTAGCAAATGTTTTGTATGCTCTAGTTATTAGTGTAATATACCAGAGAAAAAGCTACGTAAATAGGTTAACAGCTCTTAACACCTTTTTGGCTATGTAGTTACAGTGACTTTACAACTTAAGTCATCAGAGATGACGTACTCAAGATCCTTGACAGAGTTTGGAATCATCAACAAAGGTCTTGACTATAGTTGTAGTTATTTTGTGATTGTTTTGCCAATATTTAGGCACAGCAGCACTTATTTCTTGAGATTTGAATTTTGCTATTTGTTTGACCATTCTGATACATAGTCCAAGGTCTTTTTGTAGGGTAGCAGTATTGTCTGTGGTGTTGAATAGCTTATACATCATCAACGAATGAGAACGCAGTTGTCTTAATGTGGTCACAGAGGTGTATTATGTAGAGTATGAAAAAGAGTTGTTCCTAGAACCACATGACCTTGGGGTACACCACTAGTTGACCACTATTGACAGGTACAGATTTTGATAGGACACTCCCAATTTTGACCATTTGTTGTCTGTTTGACAGGAATGCTTCCATCCAGTTATACAGGTGTCCAGAGATACCATAAGATTTTAGTTTTAGGAGTGTCGTGTACCACAGAATCAAAGGCTTTACAGAAGTCTGTGTAGATTGCATCTATGCTTTAATTTTATTTAATTAAATAAAATTATTGATTGATTGATTGATTGATTTAATATTTATTTATTTAATTTTAAGTTTTTTAAAAATTTTAATTTTTCATTGTTTAACCATTCAGTTGTTTTTTGCTCTTCAGGACCTTCAGTATGATCAGAATTTATGCAGGACTGTCTCCCATTAATTGCTTCTTTAAGTCTTTATAAGCTCGTGTTTCTGTCATCAGTGATGCTAGTAAGATTTTAGTGATTCTGTCAGCACACAATCATAATAAATAAATATTTGGAGACTCTGAAACTACAACAGGACCTGCCTGATATTCCATTGGTTCTGCTGCCAGATGTATATTGCTAAGACTGCCTGGCAATTGTAGTTCATCTCCATTGGTCAATGAGACAAGCATAAGCACTGTGTGGTTACAGTAAGGAAGACTGTCCTTTGCTGGGAGGTTTTGTCGGTGCATTTTGTACTAGACTTGATTTTCTCTCTTTTTTTCCACCTCTACCTTTTTTTCTTGGAAAACCGTCACTCAACTGGCACAAACTGGCACTCAGGTTTGACAGAGTGCAGGTAGTTTGTCCCTGTGCATAACTGGGTCTACTAGGAGCTACATTTAGAAAAATTGGGTGAATGGACTAATTAACTGTTTTTGGTATCTCCATAATAGCCCACTATTTTCCTTTCCTCCCTGCAGTATGTTAAGACAGGGACACCTTTGTGTTTCCTTGGACATTTCAATATTTTAGAGTGTGTGTGTGTGTGTGTGTGTGTGTGTGTGACATGTCCTCCTAAGCTTAGGACTGAGAGAAGATGACTGACACAAGGTTACCCAGTTGGCTTTATGCCTAAGGCCAAACTAGAACTCACAGTCCAGCCTGATAACTAAACTGGTTCTCTAACACATGTCATAGATGGATTGTTTCATACTTTTTGTCTATTCTGGGCTACCCTTGTTGGAAACATTCTTAACTGAAACAAGTATCACAGTCAAAATAAATCAGATTCCTTAATTTTACCTAATTGCACATTTAAATTTTTTGATATCCAAAAATTCTGTAATACTTTTACCTCCAAAATGGAAATGAATCCAAGACAATGCTTTATGAAGCAAAGTAAAACCTGAGGGGGTAGACTTTGAACCTTTTTTTATCTGTCAATCCAAAATATTTTTCTACCAGAAATATATATATATATATTCTATTAAAATGAAAATGTGAGTCTCATTTATTTGGGAGTCAAAGGAACAAAGAAGAACTGAAGCAAGCTGTGCCCTTCTTTTGCTCTTTCGCTTACTCTCTCTCTCTCTCTCTCTCCCCCTCTCTCCCTTCTTCCCTCCTCTCTCTGAGACTATGTTGAGGGGGGGGAGCAGGGTACCAGCTCTTTAATCTGTCACTCATGGCTCAGGCTGACAGGAGCTGTCCTAGTGGCAAAAAGCACTGATTGCTGATTTGAGGAAACAAAATACAGTTGTAATTACGGGCCTTGATAAGATAAGGCCTTCTGAAAGGAGGAGGGGAGAGTCCTGAACCATCACCAGCCATTTACACTGAATTAGCAGCTGTCACTCATTCCATCCTGACCAGGAACACAGTGGGGGCACTCTTTTTTCGGTAATTTATTTGTAAGGTAGCTCGAGGGTATCTTGGCCACAGAAGAATCCTCTTTTCCTTTCCAAATTCTGTACAAGTGTGAATGGCCCCACACCTGACCTATGATTAAAAAAAATAGATGGACTCTCTCTCTCTCTCTCTCTCCCCCTCTCTTCACCCCCCTTTCTCTCCCTGAGTTAGGTGAGAGACCTTTACTTGAGTTTCACTAATTCAGTGACACTCATGCCACTAGCTCCTGATCAGTGGTAACACTTGCAATCTGCAGGTCCTCAAGGAAGCTATCCTTTATCTTTCTTAAGCAAGTGAAAACCATCCTCTTCCTTTTGTTGCTCCCTCCACTGCCAAGGACTTCTCTTGTTATGGGCAACCTGTCTTTAAAAATCAAGGGAAACATTTGCCTTAACAAATGTCTATCTTACAGCTTTCTGAAATCAGTGCAGACCTGGATGACCTGGGGTTTATCAAGTGCTGAAAGAATGATTTGGTGCTGTGCAGTCCAGTTCTGCAGATCCTAATTTCTACCTGAGTTGAATGGGATTAACTCCTAAGTAAGCAGACAGAGATTAAAATCAAAGTAGTAGTTAGCTAATTAGCTGGAACCGTAACAAAAACATTTCTCATGTTTTTGTGGTATGGCCCTCACTGAAGTCTTCAGCTTCTCCTTTCATTTCTTGCAAGTGTTTTAATTATCAGTGCTTAGCATATCTCCATGAGGTCATTTGCCATCTAGTTCTGAACAAGATTCTTCTCTGGTTTGATCCGCAGCAGGGCTTTAGCAGAGAGGTTCTTGTTCAAAAAGTGTCTCGGTATTTTTGCACTTCAATGTTTTAATGCCTCTTTGCTATTTTTTTTCTCTCTATCTCATTTTTTACACAGGACTATCTCCTGTTGGCAAGTTTTTTTTAAAAAAAAAACCTTCTTCTTTCCTCTTAAGAACAAAAGCACTAATCTCATACTGCCATCCTGGGAAATAAGATCCACTGAACTTGGTGAGACTTAATTCTGATTAGGTATGCCACTGATTAAGCATTTAATTTCTTGTACGTAGGCAAAAGAATATCCATTCAGCAACCAAACTTACAACAGCGCTAAACAAGTGGTAGATACAACTAGATCTCATATTTATGGCTGTTGCAATATTCTAATTAGTTGATCAGAATATAAAATAAAGAAATACAAAGAAACATGAAAACAATGGGAAAATAGAGGAGGAAAAGAAAAGGATGAAAAAGCGAAGGGGAAGAGAAAAATAAAAGCATGGACTTTCAACTCCATTTGATGCAGTAGAATAAGGTAATAGCATACAACTCCAACTATTTTTCTTTTATATACTAATATATATTAACCATTTCTCTAATAACAAACCTATTTAATCAGCAAAACCCAAAATCAAAGAATATGCAATCTTAAACATTAAAAGCCTGTCTAAAAAGGAAGAGTTTCAGATTTTCAGCCTTAAAAGAGATTGCTCCATCATGCAAGGGCTATTGCAGAGAAGTCATGCTTTCTAGTTGATACTCATTCCTTTTACTTCTGGCTTAAGTGGATCCTCTTGAAATTCCTTTACAGAGCAGACAGACACAGACTGGACAGATGGTCTGTTTGTTACATACATTTGTGCTGTGACATTTATGGGCAATTTCTAGTTCTGTTTGCAGTGTATATGTATCATGCTCTGTCATATGAATGGTAATTCCATATGTGGAAGACATTTATCCCTAATCAAAGAAAGAAACCAAATCACAATT
This sequence comes from Laticauda laticaudata, assembly GCA_004320025.1. NCBI lineage: Eukaryota > Metazoa > Chordata > Lepidosauria > Squamata > Elapidae > Laticauda > Laticauda laticaudata. Next base: position 33,605 of record BHFT01056953.1, read on the forward strand.
AATGTTGTATTTAAACTTTGTTTGGGTTGATATGTCTGTCTGTCTGTCTGTCTGTCTGTCTGTCTGTCTCTCTGTCTCTCTCTCTCTCTCTCTCTCTCTCTCACACACACACACACACACACACCCATAGAGTTTTGCTTACCAGCAGGAAATATTGCTGGTTCTGATAACCTGTTTCCATAATGTTTTCCTTGTACATTGAATTAATGTCCATTTCTTGTCTACTATAAACACTTTCCATTCTAGCCACCCATCAGAAGTCTCAGAATGATGTACAATATAACTCAGTAAGTGGATACAGTATATATCAAAAAGTCTCATTTTTTATGTTTTCCAATGATAACATTTCTAATAGCAAAAAATACCCTAAAAAAGAAGCAAGGCTCTAAAACATGATAAATACAAAAATAAACAAATTAACACAGAACGAAAGTCCATTCTGGAAAGTCCAGTTGCCTCTTGAAAAAAGTACCTTTGGGAGAACCATGACCTGGATGACTGAGAATTTAGACATATATCACAAACTGTTATGAAGAGTTATCCAATGTGTAACCCCCTCAAAGTAACAATGGACATCCTTAGAGATAGAATTCAGTGCTCTGAATTCACTTAAATGGAAATGACTTTCTTTTTCATTTTCTTTGGGTTTTGTAAAAGTTTGTAAAAGATTTGACAGACTAGACAGATAGTTAGATGATAGAGAAATGATAGAGAGATGATAGAGAGATGATCAATAGATAGATATAGATAGATAGATAGATAGATAGATAGATAGATAGATAGATAGATAGATAGAGATATACTTTACAAATTACCTGGGATACATAGCTTTTATAGAATAACCCACCTACACTCTTTTTTTACATCTGAGATTCATATTCCCCAGGTTTGATTTTGGAGCAGAATAATAAGAAAACACCTTTCTCATTCAATATTTATTCCTTTATCCATCAGCTGTGGGAAGTGACCAAATGTTTAGATAATTGATTTGGATCAAGAGAGATACCTGTTTGAAAAGTGTTACTTTGACAAAGAGAAAATAACAATGAAGACCTATCCTAACCTTAAAAGCTATCATTGTGGCTAATAAAAAAAGTTAATCTTTAAGGCTTTTATAGCTGTGGCAGGCTGACCCCATGGATCTTTCAAAGAGTTACACTTCAGTCTGAACCATTTAAAACTGAATATATGCTGGATCTGAAATTTTGGCTGATCCAAATATAAAAAAGCATAGCTATTTACAAGTGCAAAGTTGTCTGAAGGAAACGTCTGTATTTTAGATGTTTCCTTACTTTTCTCTATTCCCAATAAAATGAGCAAGGCTGTCACCATTGGCCTTATCAGCGTGCTGAGCAGATAGAGTTACCTCTCAGACAGAAGCTGTGCTGCTTCGGTTGTTTCTGGCCCTCTAGCTAACTGTATCCTTGCTTGATCTTAGTTTCAGCAGACAAGAGGAATTATTACTTTGGAACCCTTTAATGGTTTTCTAGGTGTTTATGCCACCAGTTTTCTCCCCCATCACAAAATCTGGCTTAGGCAGCCTTAATGTAGAGTAGAGTGAGAGAAGTCGGGTAAGCGGATAATGAGACTTCGTACAGATAATAGGTTTGGTGGCTTATTTATTTGTTTAGTAGCATGTTTTTCCTCTTCCGAAACTCTTGTTCTTTACTCTAATCCTTTGAATGTCTATCACTTGCTGTAGGTAGCTTGTGTCGACTGTCTCAATCCACAAAACCAGATTTCCACAGCTCTATGCATAATGATTCAAGTCCAGCACCTTCCTTCAATTTGCTGCCCTGGGGTAGGAGCACCCAACCAACCCAGTCTAGGACCATGCCAAATTCCTATCATCCTTAATCTGCACTGTGGGTCTATAGAAGGTAACTTTCAAAGTATCTGGGAGGCCACAAGAGTAGGAGGCTTACAACATAGCACAGGTTAAAACTGCAGCTGATGTTGCCTGTCAGTGTTGAACATGGCAAGCCATTTGACTGTCAATGTGTGAACATTTCCCCCCCAAACACTTGACTGCTCTCATTATCAGAAACAAAATTATAATGGGAGGGGAAAATAAACACCCAATCACCTACTCCAGAAAGTCACACTGTGGATTCTAAATTTCAAATTAAGGAATTGCGTAAGAAATTGTTATATAGTCATGGAAAAAAATTACAGTACATCGGAACACACCACCCCATCATCTAGTGAATGAATTCTTAGATGCTTTCTATAGAATGGTCCTTTGACAGATGCTGAGTTTATCATTTTTTGTTTTTGTTTTTGTACAACGTTGTTTAGTTCTGAGGTTCACAGCATGACCTGAGAAAGTGATTGTTAAAATATCAATTTATCATACTTTTATTACTGTCTAGTCTCTAGGATTGATCCACGACAAAAATCCTTATTTCTAGCAACCAAGCAAGGCAGTCTCCAACTTGTGCCTTCTGTTAACAGAACTGTAGTTGGATACAAGAAGATCAGATTTCAGTAAAACACAGTTGCTTCCCCAGAGTTTGGCTGGTGGTAGTGGAGGAGAATGAATGCAAACTTCTCCTTTCCCAACTTAGTATCTAGACCTGTGAGACTCTTACTGTGATCAATTTGGGAACTGTGTCTTTTTCATAGTTACAGATGTGTTATCTCTGGCTATAGTGACCTAGCTAAGGCTGGGGCTTCAGGACCAAAGTTCAAATTTGGGGGGGGGAGGCGGAGTTTGCAAGAGAATTGCAGGAGATGGACAAACATGTCCAGACTGACCTGTCAATTGGCAAAGACATGTTGGGTTGCATTCTATCAGCTGCTTGCTCTTTTCCTTTTCCCCTCTTTCTTCTGTTATACTTGTGATTGGCAAGTATATCACGTACATAGTTGCACGCGCTCCTCTTAACATTAATATTAATATTTTTAAAAAATATATTATTTCTTCCCATAATTAAATGATGTATATTCCAAAATAATGTGCATGGCTATGTAAAAGTAGGGGAGTGGGGAGGCAGGGAGATGATAAGTTATTGGTTGCATCAGAGGTTGGAACTAATTCTTTATGAATGATTTCAGTTTTAAACAGAAGGGAACCTATAGTCTGATATTTTTGGATTCCAATTCTCATCAGCTTTAGTCAACATGACCATTGCTTCAGATTGAGCAGAGCTATTGTCCAACAACAATGGAAGCATCTACATCAGGGGTTCCCAACCCCTGGTCTGTGAACCAGCACTGGTCCACAGCATGCCAGAAACCAGGCCATGCAAACAAGTGAAGCCCTACCCACAGGATGCAGGCAGCACATGAAACCACGCACACACACACACACACACACACCCGGTCTGCAGAAAAACATTTCTCCACAGAACCGGTCCCTGGTGCCCCAAAGGTTGGTGGTCCACTGATTACATCCCATCTTTCAGCTGCAAACAATCTGGAACCAAGATAATTGATGGGGTTCCTACATAAAACCTCCTCTTTTTAAGGATCAGATAATGAGGGTTTCCTCTGGGTTTGAACTTTAAGGTGGTGATATTTAGTTAAGTATAAACAAACATTTTCATTTTCATAAGCTTCTTCTGACACGTACTTGTTTGTGCCATTTAGTTACACTGTAAAATGTTCTGCTCTTTGAGGTTGCTTTGCTTTTATTGTGGCAGGGACAATATTGTTGGATCAATATTGGGGATATGTACTGTGAGTCAATAGTTTTGGAAAGGTAGCATATTATAGTATGAAATAATAAGAATATTCCCCCATATTCCTTTGACCTCTTTCAGAATTTACTTGGAGTTGTGGTGTTTCTTTTTGAGCAGGAGTAGGACACCTTTGGTTGGCCAAGGGCTGGGCTTAACATTTGGTTTTTGTTGTAAGATTTGCAAATTCTGAGGGACCACATTACAGGTGTGGGCAGAGCTGGATTTACAGGTGAGTTTGAGGTATTTTCTTTCTTTTTTTTAATTTTGGGTACTTAACAACTGTTTTCATTTAATTCTTAAACATAAAGAAAGGCTTCACAGTTTTCAGTAGTCAAGGCCAGAAGGGGCTCTGAGAGTTACAATTGCAGGTTGCTCACCCACTTGACTTATGAAGTATGAACAATTCAATTTGTGGAACTACAACTCCCAAAGTTCCTCCCAGAGTTATATCTGATGGAGATCCTCTGTTGGAGAAGACAACATCTATTGGAAGGAAAATAGTTCCCTTTCTCTCTGCTTTGTCATCTAAGAAAATGAGATCAGTCTTCTGAGTCATGTACAGTAAAACCTCTGGTCATGAACGCTTCTGACTATGACCAAATCGGGTTCCAACCAAAAAATTCACAATTTTTTTTTTGAATCTGGTCACAAACACATACTCGGGTGGCAATCAAACGTGATCCCTGACCCAGAAATTCCTGAAAACGAAACATTAGAAGATGAAGAAATTGCAAAAGTTATGGAACAAATTATGGTCGTGACTACAGGTTCTACCTCAATTGGCCATTTGTTACCTCAGTGGCTCAGACAGCTTGAATAGGCCTCAAGTGTCATTCGTTCGGGGCACTTGGTCTTCTTCAGTGGACATCTTTCTCTGCAGACTTCAGAAATTGCTAGATAGCTGCATCTTGCAATAATGAAATTAAGTCATTTTAAATTGGATCAATTCACACATTGTACAAAACCATACTGTGGCTTATTTGCTTTTGACTCAGTATGATGTGTGAATCCAATTGCTATGGCTTAGCGTTATAAGTAAGCCAAGCCACGATGACCTGTTTGAGAACTTGTTTTGCCCTGATCCATTTTTAAATCTTAGCTTAGCATCACATATGAATGTAGAACGTGTATGAAGTCCTCAACTTCAATTCTTTTCTTTTCTAATTATTATCTAATGAATTATTTTGTTGTTTCTGAGCCAAGGGAATTCAGCGTGCTTCACTTTCTCCCCATCTTTTTTTTTTCCTCTTCCTGTCCAGTTAGAAAAGATGGACAGGAGCTGCAGTTTTCCCATTCTTATTGTATTTTAATCTTCAAAGCGATTAATTTCTGAAATGCAGAAGGGTTCAAGCTGGTATGGAAGCTCAGCCTCTATTCTCCTCCCGGCTTCTTTTCCTCTGTTACTTAGGCATTGTTTGGTTTGTCCTGGCTTGGAAGCACTGAGTGGTTTCAGGTGTCTTATGGCTGTATACCACCTTTAAAACCAACCAGGGCTGAAGGGCAGGTGTGGGTGTGTCTGCCTGTCTGTGTGCTTGTGATGGTTTGTGTTCCTCTATGTAGACCTAAGGTGATGAAGCCATCACTGGTCTTTATAGGTATTTGGTGTTGCTCCACACATGCTAACTGTTAACAAAGCACCATTGGTTCATCAGGTACATAATGCGTGAGCATGCATGTTCGTATATCTGCGCTACCTGGCTTTACATGTACGATTTAATGCTAAAAGGGAGCACAGTTGCTTTGAGGAATTTCTCTGCAAATCAAGGGAAATGCTAAATATTCAGCCGCTCTTTGGAAAATGAGAAGCATTCCTTTCCTTCCCTTCCCCTTTTGCTTCTTCGCAGCTGCTTCCGAGACGCAAGCCCGAAACCCCGGAGGAAAGCAGGCATTCCCCGAGCCGCTCAGGTGACCTCTGCCCTGGTACTTTCGCGGGGATTTCTGTATGGCCTGGTCTCCCTCTTTTGCTCCTTTTTTTCTGCCAGGCCTCTGGATGACTGCCCACTCTTCTCCAACCGGGCAGGCACAGCAGCCGCCCGGCCCCACTCGGCAGACGTGACGCGTGCGTGGAAACGCTGGTCAGAAAAAGGAGCGCTCGAGCTTTTCGCCGAGCTGTGAGGCGCGCGGTACTTTCAGCGGGAAACCCCAGCAGCCGGTCTGCACGTCGGGGCTCGGAAAGAGCCACCCCCCCTCAGATTGGTTGCCCGCCTTTTGCAACACGGGGCTGCAGGTGTTACGCCGCCAGGCCCGAGGGCAAAGCAGGGGACCCCAAAGCGTGTCCGTAGCTTCTTTCTCCACCAAAGGCCATAACCGCGCGCCCGAGAAACACGCGAGGCGTTCGCAAGCAGCCTCCCCTTCGGCCAAGCTGAGGGGGTGAATAAAGTTGTGGGGGGTGGGGAGTCCCTGGAAGCCAGCGCGTCTCGGCCAGCGGGATGCTTTCAAGCGCTGCTGGGCTGGTCCGGTCGAGGGGTGGATGAGGGACGGTCTATGTTGGGGGGGGGNGGGGGGGGGGGGGGGGGGGAAGAGGTGGGGAGGACGCGGGTCTAGGGACATCCCCGGATAGATGAGAAGGGGCTGGCACATTGGCGAGCAGCACACAAGAGGAGGGACCAGGGCCGGGCTGGTGCGTACTCCCCCTCGGGTGCTCCGGGAGTGGAGCGCACACCCACCCGGCCGAGTGCTTGCCTCCCCTTCCGAGTTCCGCGGCCGCCAGCCTCGAAACGCCGGGCTCTCGTGGTCCCGGCGCGGAACTGTCAGCGGAGCCTCGTCCTTCTCCGCTTGGCCCCGAAGGCTTCTGACAAACCCAGCCGCCTCAGGCTCAGGCTCAGGCTCAGGCGCGCCGAGCCGGCCGGGCGAAGCTCCGGCTGATTCTCTGCCGCTCGGCTGCGGGACGCTCCTCAAGGGATGGGCTGGCAGCGCCCAGGGAGCCCCTCGCCCTGACCAGGAGGGTGAGCCTCCCCGGCGGGAGACGGTCTGCGGGCAGAGCAGCGCCCGGCGAAGGGAAAACGACGCCCGCGGAGAGAAACCGAGAGCCTCCCCCCCCCCCAATCCCTGCTCCGGACTCCCGCCGGTTAACATAAGCCAAAGCAAACCAAGGAAACCACCCGAGCCCCGCAGCGCCGGCTTCTGCGGCCGGAACCAATCAAGTCCCCGCGTAAAAAATCTCTCAGGATGAATCTCTTCTCTTCCATATTCAGCTATTTGTAAGTATTGAGTCTTGCCCGCTTCTGGGCCGCTTTCGATCTCCCTCCCCCTCCCCGAAATAGTCTCCTCGATTTTCCATCTTTATTTCTGCTCCATTTCAGTGGCAAAATTCATCTCACCATCTACTTTGTTTTCCCCTCCACTCCCCCTTTTCCATTATTCTAGGCTACTGCACTTGTTTGCTTTCTGCTTGCAGGCACAGGTAAGGAATTGTTTTAATCCTTTCTAAATAGATGCCATGGTTTTTATGATACGGGATAGAGCCAAGTTTTTCTTTTCCTCTTTACTTCTCCCCCCCCCCCCCCTTTTTAAAAACT
>BHFT01056953.1:40810-91256 GCA_004320025.1 Laticauda laticaudata
CCCCCCCCCCCCCTCTTTTAAAAACTGATGTAATAAAAGGAATCCCTGTGATTAAGAGACTAAGTGCGGGGTGCAGAGAATAAAATGCAAAATGTGGGAACCAGCGGTGAGTTGAAGTAAGAATAGATGTGCGCTGAACTTCCCAATTTGTACAGTGTTGAAGAATCCCCATGGGAAATTGGTGATGATCTATTTAAATCTAAGTAAACTGTTTTCCCATCCAATTTCCAGACTTAAATAAGAGCACATTCCTTCCATTATCATGCTTTGTTAAAATTATATTTAAGAGATATACATTAATTATAGGAAAAACCTTGCTAATACTCTTGCTTCCTAGAAATTAGAAACCTCATTAACATATGGAGCAACACAGTCTGATACTCTGGAATTTATAACCCTTTTGGTGTGGTATTGATTGCAAGCCCAGAGAGTTAAAGCCAAATGTTTGCAGAAACATTCCCCTGCAAGGGAACAGGTGTAGGATTCTGAATTAAATTTGGAATGATCTCCTATAAAGCTGAGTAAACAAACTGAATCCAGTGGACCTGAATGTAAAGGGGTTATAGGCTCACTGTGTTGTAATATTTGGGGACATGAGATGGAAATCAAAGAGCATTATGGCTGGCCACATGGTCTCCTCATTAGAGCAGGCAGAGCAATACAGAGATGTTATGAAAAGAAATGCCAATAGGAAACCCATGCATCCCTCTGTGTGTGCATGCACACACATGCACAACGCAACACATACAAAGGATAAGAGCGATACACAATCAAGGGAAGACTTCTATGAAGTCTTATCTTTCAGGAAGAGCTTGCTTCCCTGTATCTTTTGGACAACTTTAGCAGCTGATATGAGGCTGAAGATGGGCGGGGAGGCAGTGAGGAGGGAGGCTTTTTTCATGCATTACCACCCCGTGAAGTTGAAAGGAACAAATCTCCTCAACATTTGCTCAGAATACGTCTTTATAAATGTCAGGGGCAAACTAAAACCCTTCAGACTTAAAAGGGGAACTGGAGACATATTGGGGGTGGAAGAAGAGCGGCCTGAGAAAGGAAGGGAAACAGACACACGGCCCCTTGGCAAAGCCCAACTGCATGGTTGCAGTTGGAGCTCAAATCACCCGTTGCTGAACCTTCAGCTAACAGGCTCACGATAACTTTGAATGGTGGGGAAACCACGGCAAGTTCCTCTGCATGGAAGGGCCTCATAAATATTAGTGAGAGACAATTCTGAACTACCTGGACTGCTGACACGACCGATCCCTGTTTAAGGGGATAAAATATAGCTGTCCCCATCCCACCCACCCCCATCCACCAATCACTCTGGTCCAGGGCATGGAGCCACAGGACAAAACTCTCAGATGGACCAGTTGAAATAGCTGGGAAGCCAATATCAAAGCAATAGAAACAAATCCAGGAACGGAAAGCCTGATTTCCAGGCAAGTAGGACACATTGTATTCCATTTAGGCCAATTCAGGATTTAGTCCTGTGTCTTGCATGATATCGTTGTGAATGATGGGCATCTTCATTTGCATTTTTGTTTGCCTTGAGGAGCCTTCCTTGATTTAGAAAGTCACAAAGAGGATTGAGAACCTAGTTTAAATCTGTGTAAGACACACCACTTTGAAACCAAAGGAGAGCCATGTTAGTACTTGATTTCAAGCCAGGATCATCTTTATTCCCCTCTCGCATACTTGTTTTCAAGTAATGAACTCCTGGGCAGCCCAGTAACTTTTCAGTCACAGCTAGAATCCTGGTTTTTACTATATCAACGCAAAAAGAGTCTCGACTCTACACTGCACCAACTTGGTGCCCTCTCCAGATACCCCAGGAGCACACCAAGATAGCCTTTCTCAGAGGAGTAGAGATTATAATGGTGTGTTGTATATTTTTTAATTTCCTAAAGGTAACTGTTCAGTCCCCACCTAATTTTACACAGCATGTGAGGGAGCAGAGCCTGGTGACCGACCAACTAAGCCGGAGACTCGTCCGGACCTATCAGCTATACAGTCGAACCAGCGGGAAGCATGTTCAAATCCTGGACAACAAGAAAATCAATGCAATGGCAGAAGACGGAGATGCTCATGGTAAGTCTGTATGTGTGGGCAGGAGCACTGGGAGAAGACTGGGGGGGGGGGNGGGGGGGGGGGGGGGGGGGGGGGGGGGGCGTGCATGCAGCCCAGTAATTGATGATTTCCGTCCCCTTTGTTTGCCAGAAATCATTACAAGCATTTGGAATGCAGAAAGCTTCTGACGGAAGAATGTGGGGATCAATATTTGTAATAACAGTATAATGCTTTCCCTTTGCGGATTGAGTCGGAGCTTCTGTGGAGGAGATTGGGCTGGATTTTACACCTGATCACTGACCACGGAAATGGTGGGATGAATTGCAGATTTTACGAATTCAAATCATGGTACTGTGGGAGAATAGGTGTCCTCTTGCAGTAAGTTCCAGACTAACAGTGCAGCGGAAATAAGGAAACTGGGAGCATGTTGTGAGGTTAAACCCAGGTTTTCTAGAAGCATTGGCAAAATGTGCCTTTAGTTAAGGGAAATAAGCTTTTATGATGCACAAAATATCTTTCCCAAAGAGAAAAAGATGCGAGAATAGAAGATCAACTTTAAAGTTTTAAGTGAGACTTAGTTTTACAAACAATCAGTTTATATTCAGTTCATCAAAAAAAAAGTCCATGTTCTCCTTTCTAACTTTAATTATGCTTATGAAACACTGTATAATATTAAATTAGATGCTCCATAATTGCATTGTCTTCAATTTGTGGTCTGTAATGCACATCCAAGTATTGAACCTCCATATCGCTACAATTTATGTATCATGACTACTATTATTGACCTCTCACATTAGCCACAATTTCCCCCTCTCACATGAAACTGTTATCTGAAAATCAGGCAGGCTTGCTTATATTTAAGCTGGCTGAAGATTTTATTAACATTTTTAGCAGGCACTGGTAGTGAGGGCAATGTTTGTATGTGTATAAAGTATGCAACTTAGCTTTCAAGAAAACTGTCCCAGCCATAACTGAAATATACAATATAGTTTGATTCTAAATAAAGGAAAAAATGTGCATCCCTTCTTTAAATATATCGTTTTCTAAAAAGTTACTTAATGTTTAAATAACAGCTTTACAACACACAGGAATGAATGATTTGAAAAAGAAAATATTTCTATTAAAATGGTTAAGCATAAGAAGCAAACTCAGCAGCGATTTAAAAAGAAAGAGAACACAAGCAATTTTTCAGATGTAAGGTTTTAGGAGAATTGCAAGTCTGTAAATGTTAAAATAAAGGTTCAGGATTGTTCTATATGAATCTCTGGAGAGACCCCCATGTCTGGAAGAGCTATTAAAACTCTTCTTACTTTCACCTTTTTAAACATTTCCTGAATACTTTCTCCTCTTTGCAGTCCAGTTAGGGGATCAAGTGTGCCTCGCTGCATTTTTTCTCCATCTACGTAGCCACTTTCCTTTCAAAGTTTGAGCATGAAACATAATTTTTACTGGGATAAATCTGTCACTGAAGGGAAAGAATAGAGTTGGAACTATTAAGCTTTCATCCCTTCACTAACAAAACCAACTTTTCACACCCTTCACATCTTATTTTATACTTCAAGTTGTTTTGTTTTCCTTTCAAAGTTATTGTTTTTCTTTCTTTCTTTCTTTCTTTTTCTTTCTTTCTTTCTTTTTCTTTCTTTCTCTTTCTTTCTCTTTCTTTCTTTTTCTTTCTTTTTCTTTCTTTCTTTCTCTTTCTTTCTTTCTTTTTCTTTCTTTCTCAAAAAAGTGATTTATTTCCACCAATGGCCATTTTGTCCACTGTGACATTTTAATAGCTGATTTAAGGTCAGGTCCATTTTTCTTGGTTATCTGTCTTGATTGTCAATGTCTGACTCAGTTTTCTAATTAGGAGTGAAGTCTATGGAACTTAAAGCTTGGTATCCTTCTGTCTTGTATAGCAATCTGTAATCTGGCTTTGAATCATTATGAGAGGAAGTAGCATTAGAAATGAATGATAATTGTTGCATTTGTTTTCAGTGGTGTCTTTTAGGAAATTTTGCAACCTCAGAAATTATAATAAAACATACATTATCATTATTATTATTATTATTATTATTATTATTATTATTAATTATTAATATTGGGTTGGAATGGATGTTTTGCTAGTTTGGCTTCTTGCAAGCAGGTTATCATTTTCTCTCTGACATTTTCTGCTCTGCTTTCACTCTGTATCTCTGTGCCAAAGCAATGCAGTTTTGTTTGTCAAGGCAGCAGCATTTCATGTGAGAGGGTGAGTCCCTGAAGAGGCTCGTGTGGTAAAGCTGACCAACAGGCAATAAATCAGAAAAAGGCCTTTGAAAAGGTAGAAGAGGAAAAAAGCATGTGGTGTTCTGCCTGTGTTTGGGCTGCTTTTCTATGCCTTTCCACCAGTCAGCAGAGGAAGAGCATGAAAACTGATGCTCTTTAAATGTTAACTGCTCTCTTGATCGACCTCCCTTACTCGTGTCCCCCAAAGAGAGATAAATAAGGGAACCTTGTCTATGCAGTTCAATGAAAAGGAGTCAGGGGTCCAATTGTCCTTGGGCAAGGAGGAGGTTACAGATGTTAATATTTTATAGACAAAAAAAGCAATAAAGTTAAAGGGCTCATAATAGGTTAGAAAAAGAAGTGATGTGATGCTGGAATTTAGCAGTTTTCAACCTGGGGATTATAGTTGGTGAAGTCCGAAGCCAGTTTGGAGAAGGCTGCAGTAGTGTAGCTCAACATATAGCTCAACCCAGGGAAAAGAACTGATCTTACGCAGTTTCAAACAGCAAGAGTTAAAAGAGGCAAAAAGAGGTGATGAGAGTGAGGGTGATGACGTCAGGTTAGATGGCTTCAAAAAGATGGATTTATTAGGTTCATGGAAAAATTGGTGTCCAACTGAGTGGCTGAATTGGTACCGTGCAGAAAATGCCCTGCATGCTTCTGCTAGTAGCATCCATTTCCAATTATAATAATAGTTCAAAAATACAATTCATTTTGAAAGAAGTTCTCAAGGAACTGGGTAATGAAGTAGAAAAACAGAAGGCTCTTGAAAAGGAAAAAAATGTTGTTGATAAATTTCAAGTTAGTGGTTTCTGCATTATTATTAAATATCACATTATTGGACTTGGCTTACCATTATGGGAAATGGAGTTTTGTTCTAGACAGACTTGATCTGATCGAGCAGTAATTGTGGCTATGCTTTAATTAAAATAAGAGTAGAATAATGTATTTTTATTATAGAACAAACTATACTTCTTTAGGAAAGCATATAGATCACTTGGATAGGAAAACCAGACCATAGTTTGTTTGAAACCTTAAAGAGATTCCTTACCTGATCAGTTTTGTGCCCCATCCTAGTGGTGAGAGGGCAATATAGGATTTTAATATTCCAAGTATTTAGAATATTTTGGAGGAATTCATTGATGGGAACCATCAAAGTTCTTTTAATCTTATTGAAAAACTGCTCCTTGCAAAAAGTTAGTAAGACCTTATAATAGCCACCATCATTCCAAGAATGGGGTTTTCATCCCAAAAAGAGACATGCCTATATTTAAAATATTTTCACACTGGTGACTTGTAGCATCACCCAGCCACCTCATTATCTCTTTAGTGACTCCTCAAAAGTTGGATGTCTCCAGAAGATGTTGCAATTTCCTAAGGAAGATCTGGAGAAAGTTCAGTCACAGCCCACAATCTTTGCTCTATAAAAGGCATGGTCCACTTTGTGACTGGAGTCATTTTTTTACTTTGGCTGCTGCAAGTCACAGGATATGGCCATCATGACAGTGCACTGCTTGTGCTAGAGGAGAATGGAATTCATCTCATTTTGGACTTTTGAAGTAAAACATTAAAGAAGTAAAACAAAATCTCATCAAATTGGACTTTATAAACCAATTAGTTTACTTGGACTGTTTTGTGGCATTTCTCAGATGAACATTGACATTGGAACTGTGGCCGGGGGGGAGGGAAGAGTTCAAGAATTCAATAAAAAGGAGCTACGTGTAAGTCATATGTTGTCCATCTCTGTGACATAAAAATGGAAGAGGCAGATTTGGCATGAACTATAGAAACCTGTGAAATAATGTATCCGAAAAAGTATTATAACCAGCTTCTAGTAATAGCAAGCTTCTATTCATTCAGGATACTCCTGGGGTTATTGTCTTGATGATAACTATCTTGGCTCCCATTGGCTTCCATTAGTTTATTTATTTAGCCCAGTAGAGTGGCAATTTCTGGCCAACTCATTGCAGGGCTTGTATGTGGACTATGGAGCAACTGATTCATTAAATAACAAATGAACAAGTTCTTGCATTGCAAGCTACAAGATGAATAAAGTGAATAAAACCCAATACTTGATAAAGGTATCGAGTTTTCGTAGACACAGAAGTTGTAGAGGTTGTTTCAGTTGTTAACATAGTAGCCTGGGCACTAAAATGATAATACCATGTAATCTCTCCCTCTTTCTCCTACCTGAGAATGGTTTGCACTTAGTTTGTTGCATGGTGTAGGTTCAAGAAGGCAGGACAGAAATTATTTTTAAAAAGAGACTGAAAGATCTAACACACCTGTAGAAATGTTTGTTGTTTATGGAGAAGGCATATCATTAGGCTGAGCCTGACAGTTTAAAAAAAAAGCCTTCCATTGATTATTTATCAAATATGCACTCATCTTTGTTGTAAAGAGATCTTTCTTCTGCTTGAGGCAAGTATATCATATCTTCAGATTTGAGAGAATAATTGATGCGGTAATTTATTGTTGCTAGAAAAACAAGGTATCCCTCCCAATCCAGCATTCCTCAGACAATCAAAATTCCTAGAAGTTGGGAATTCTGGAAGCTGTTGTCCAAATGTATATAATTGGGCAAAGACTTTTGCAAGCAGAACAATTGTGAAATGTGGCTGTCTATTATAATGATTGGTTTAAAAAGAAGAGTTCCTCCCAAACATCATGATGGCAAGTGAGACAGTATGGCTATGGATGATTCAACCTGTGTTAACAAGAGCAGAATTAATGCAAGATTATTGGAGAGAAGGCAGAGATTAATCGTCCAGGACTCATAAATTCTTCCCAATGGCTATTAGAACTGCAAAATTGTGGATGATGCTGACATGGCAACTAAGAGACTCTTTTTAAAAAAAAAATCATTCAGCATTTACTAGAATTTGTAGTGCAGTTCTAATAATTTTATTTTTTCCCTTATACAGAATTATATCTTGTGTTGGAAACACAAGATATAATTACAGAAATGATGACTGAAAAGATTGATCATCTTTTCAATTCAAAGGGAAAGATCATTAGGAGAATGGATAAACCAGGGTTAAACAATTTGTGCAGTTTTTCTTATGCTCATGTGTTTGCCCTTATTGTGTTCTTCTATTTTTGTGCCACTGTTAGAAATAGTTTTTTATATTGAAGACTTTAGCTGAATGTAGTATTTGGGATAAAATAGTGAGCCTCTCCAAACTTTATACTGAACTGGTATATTTCCAGCTGTTCTGCTTGTCCACCAGCCTGGTTTTTCACTGTAATGCTTTGACATCCAGTCTAAAAAGTAAAATACAAAAAAAAAAAAAGATGGTTGGGACAACAATGAGTATTATGGAAAGCATTGTGGCTTATCTCCATTGCTATTCCTCTCTTTCCCTAAAATTAATTACAGGTAAATAGTGTAGTTCTACTTTTGAAAGAACCTTGCGGATAACTATTCTGCAAAGGCTGAAGTGCCATAAAACCAATCATCTGGTTGGCTGACCATGTTTGTGCTTATATTTGTCCAAGTGTGATTAGCACAGTCTCAGTGAAGTAGGATTTGCATTAATGGGTGCAAATTCAGGATCAAGCAAGATGCATAAAAGTTGTTTCACTGTAGCAACATACCAGATCTTTTTGGTAAGATATAGGTAACTTTATGCTCTCCATATATTTGGATTGCAACTTCCTTCAGTTCTAGTTGTCATGGCTATGGCAAGAGACACAGTCGAAGACTACCTGTACTGAAACTCATATTCAGCATTGTTGTTTTTGATTGTAGCTCTGCAGTTCATCTTTTTGAATCCTAACGTAAGTATGAATATGGCATGTTTTAGCCTAAGCAAACTGTGGTTTGTCACAATCTCATGTCCTCTGAACTCCTGTAGAGAATTGGTCATACTGAATGTGAATGAATACCTTCCATGGACTCATCACAATCCTTAATCATAATGGCTAGGAATACAAATTTGCAGGAATTATAGGGGACAATATTTGGGAAGGATAGAAGTAGCAACGTAGAACTTTTTATATCTATATACGGTACTACAAAATCTTTTGTTATCATGAACTTTGTTGAATGAAACAGTGTATCGTAAGGCAACATTTTTTTGAAGCAAATGAACTAACTTATAGAATGCACCAGAATCTGAGACACATGACTTTGAGGTAGTGAAATTTGGAAAAATTGTGATTGCTTCAGTGCCACTGGCTATTGCTGCGCTGCCAGGTTACTGCTGTGGTCATGTGATCTTAATTTTCAATGTTTCATGACAGTTGCCCAGTCAATCTCATAATTCCTTGCTCCCTCCCTCACCCAGCCACTTACCTGCCTGCTGAAAAGGGAAAAGAAGGATGGGTGAGGGGAGGGGAGAAGGAAGGATTTCTGATGCTCTTGGTTATTCTGTTTAGGTGAGGAAATATCTCTGAAACCATGACCCAGTGGATTGTCTATTTCATATTAAAAACAGGTCCTTCATAGAAGGGGGTGGGGGAGACTAACAGAAAAGATCAAATATGGACCATAGAAGAAGAGTTGTTTTATCTCTACAAAATATGATGGAGTCCAATCACTAGTGTGGATATTGTTATAAAGTTACTAAATTTGCCCTTGGTCAGCAAAAGGCTTTGTCTGCAGTGACTCAAGTATTATCAGAAAAAAAGGGTGGGATGCAATTTAGAGATATATTGTTTTATAATCAGAAATGGCAAGTAAGAAGTCCAGTTCTTTCCAGAAATTTTGGGCACCCTGAACCCTTAATAAAAGTTCCACATAGAATTCTTTATTTCTTTCAGACACAATAATATGGCAGAGTTGGAGTGCTGAGATAGTTCTTGGAGGACAGCTGACTCCAAATCTTGGGGTTTATGCAAAAGCAAGAAGAAAGGACAAGCTATTGATCTGTAATTTACATAGCAGCTCTATAAGTCAATCAATGCCCATTAAAAAACTGAAATTAAATCAATATACCCTCTCAATTCTCACAAAGAAGAAATGCATTAAGGGGCCAGCTTTTCTCTACAAAATCAGCAACCATACAAGGAAGGAAGAAGTGGAGAAGAGTCTTAAACCGTCTTCTGGTTCTTCATGGCCCACACAGAATAAAGATGCAATGAAGATAAGATAATAAAAGAAGAAATTATACATTATTTTTGTTGCACAGACCATACCGCTACCTTTAGAAGATACCATTATTTTAGTATTTATTGCTGACCCTAGATTTTGTATGAATGTATGATTTTCTTGGTATCTCCATATTTTGTGCTTTCACCATTTGCACCGATTGTGACACAAGCATGTGCAGGCAATATTGGTTTTTTTGTGTGTGTGTTCCCATGATGTTGCCTTCATCTGGTCTCCAGACTATGATATAGACAGGCTTAATTTCTTCTTAGATGATCCAGTATTAACATAATATTTTCCCTTTATTTCAGTATTGTCCAAGGTTAGGATCAGGTTATACAAAATCTATAAGATTATTTTACTGTTACCTTGGAAGGTAGCTAGATGACTTGAAACAGCAGTATAGGGACCTGCTATGGGGACAGCTAATTTCATGGCATTGTACATTTTTTGTTTTTTATTTCCTAAATGAAGAATAGAAAAAGAGTATTTAAATTCAACAGTCATGAAAGACTGTCCATCCACTTTCTCCTCCGGTTAGTTAAATTCTAAGTTTAAGAAAATATAAGAAATTTAGAATAGTCACATTTTTTGCTTTCTTTATTCTACCTTTTGGACAAAAGGCTGCTGTTACAATAATGAAATGAATTATTATTTTGTCTGTTGTGGGGTATATACAACAGGGAACAATGCAAAGAATAAACTTGTGATGCCTTAAAAATTAACCAAGTTATTATCACCTAATTTTTCATGGGTAAAAAAATTCCCCAGTCTTTCAGTGACAAGTGGAAAAACATATTAGTGCTACTGGTGTCATTTTTTCATTCACTCCCTTCCCATAGGGAAAAAGTAATCTACAATACAGCTCTTGGTTCCCTGTAAAACATACTCCTTTTTGCCTTTGCTTCAAATGGAAACCCTTAAATGAGATTTGGGTGTGGATGGACTTTCAGCAGACAAGTTGTTCTGTGTATTGAAAAATAAATATATGTGATTTTACATTAATACTCCAGACTTTTATTCCTTATCACAAGAACAGCACACAATCCTGGGTCCCCTTTGGCTCCACTGTCATTGTATACAATGCCCAAATTACATGGACTATCACTACTTTTCATTGTACTATAAGTCTTGCTACAACTGAAAAATGTTATTCTGTTTGGCAATTTTTTTAATCTCTGGGACTTCTATATGATGTTGATCTTATAACTTGACTTCTTCTGTTGCCTTATTCTTTCCAGCTAAGCTCATTGTGGAGACTGACACTTTTGGGAGCAGAGTAAGAATAAAGGGAGCAGAGACAGGCTTCTATATTTGCATGAACAAAAAAGGAAAACTGATTGGCAAGGTAAGAAGACAGACAAGTTTTGGGAAGATTGTAAGAATATGGCTGAATTGGCTTCTGATGAGGCAGCAAACAATATAACCTTATGTGAACAGGAGGTTATGTGATTGAAGCTAGAAATTTGCTCATTTGCATACTTTTATGTGTTTTGGGAAATCTTCATGCAGTAAGTTTGCCTTAACCTCAAGAATCCAGTGTTTAAAGTAGTCAGTTAAACACACTTTTAGAAGGTAGAGAAAAGAGAAGATGCTTAAATCCGTATTAGGTAGGCGACTTTTTTTGGATTAGAGGAGTATTTGTGTAGACAAAAATATATAGTGGATTTACTAACTAAATAGCAATAACACTTAGACTTATATACTGCTTTATAGTGCTTTACAGCCCTCTCTAAGTAGTTTACAGAGTCCGCATATTGCCCCCAACAATTTGGGTCCTCATTTTACCCACCTCGGAAGGATGGAAGGCTGAATCAACCTTGAGCCTGATGAGATTTGAACTGACAAATTGTAGGCAACTGGTTGCAGCATAAGTGAGCTTGCAGTACTCCACTCTAACCATTGTGCCACAGAGGCTTCTTCTACATAGTTAATATTGGGATATAAACTTGACTATTTCTAAAATGGCAAATGTGACCCCTCATGAAACACTTATTTCGATAATCCCAATAATTGTTTAGCATTTTGTTTTCTCTCTTGCTTCTCTTTCCTATGTCATTGGTTTTATTGATCATAAATAGTCAAGAAACATTAACACCAGTTTTAGATGCAGTGTAAAATATAAATGGATGGGAAACCACTGTACGTGACCTGGCAGCCATCTTATTTCATGATGAGATCTATCACAAACATGAAACTTCAGGATTTTTTTTTCAACTACAGACTATTCATTTTAAAAGATCAACCATTTTAACCTTAAGTCTGTGCAGGCTGGCTGGAGACCAAAATTGTTTGTATTCTAGGCAAAATTTGTGACCTTGACCCTTGTAGAAATCCAAATGAAATATCACTGGATTTGTAAAACATCTTTTTCAATCAATATATATGATGAGGAAAGGAGAACAGGGCTTGTTTAATTAAGAACTCTGATGAATTTAAAATGAGAACATTGAAGGGGTAATACTTCTGCTAATTTTTACACAAATTGCCCATGAAAATTCTATAACTCAAAGGTCTTTTGTAAGAAAACCTTGAAAACTGCAGCTTATTTTTTTTCTATGAAAGAAAATCATGCTTGGTACTATAAAAATAGTGACTTGCAGAGTGTACTAATAAGAAACTTAGAATTTGCCCCTTTAGAGCCCCTTTACCCAGCCTGGAAGCTATTATATTTAACACTACCTTAAATCACAGTATTATAAAGCATTCTGTTTTTTAATTCTCTCCTTTTTCTATATTTGTATGAAGTATTTGCATGCTGTTTATTCCATTAATGCTCGATAGAAATAGAATTAAAACAGAAGTACTTCTGAAGACAGATTTTAAAATGTTATTAAAACATTAAATTAAACAGTTCAGAACAATCAAAATAATATTTATGAATAGTATCTTTGACAGCAGTCTAGTTCAGGGCAAACTGAGTGGCACACCCAAATCTTTTCTTCAGGGTTTACAGTCTAGGCTGCCTGAGGCAGTTAGTTCAGTCTGCTTGATGGTAGGGCCAGTTCCTTCCGATTAAATCCTGAGGAGTTAGACACAACATCAGCATCCTGATCCTTGGGGATTAAAGACGACACTGGGCATGACCATGCAGCCATCAGAAAAAGATTGAGGAAGGCCTTGGCCCTGGGGCTAGACCAAGCTATATTACTGCCTGAAGTAGAAGAGCAAATGCAATCTTTTCCCAGATAACATGTGGGGGTAGATAGGTGGGAATGAACCTTGGCCAGGTTAGTTGGCACCTGAGGCAGAAAACTCACAGATTTCTTTTTACACTTCTGTGTAAAAATAAAGTAGCAACATTTTTTTTTTAAAAAAACAAGAATGTTCTTTCTTCTCATGAAAACTATGAAAAGGTTTTCCATGGATGAAACTAACTGCATGTAGAGTCACCTTAAAGACAGCAATTCTAGTCCTGGAAAGAGATTCTGGGAAGATTTAATATTTTCTCCTGTTATGCTTTCCTAATTCAGATATGTTACAGGTAGGATAATTCAGTCTGATAGATTACATAAAGAAAGAACTTAACCTTCAGTTTCTTAGCAAAGCTTCCAATGTCCTTCAATTTTCCATTCAAATTATGAGCCTAGATTTACATAAGTAGATATATCGTCTTCCATGATGACTCTTTTAGATCCCTCACTTTTGCTTTGCATGTGCCGTCTCTTTACAGTTAGAAAGGATCAGCAACAGAGCTGATGAATTGATGAATCTTGTATTGAGATGCCCATCTTGGAGCCTAACTACCTCTGTCAATCGGGAACCATAACACCACTCAATCTCCAATGGATATGATGTGGTGTATTCTGTCTTCCAAATGAATCTGCATTCTTCTAGTGGCAATTATTCTTTGACATTTTAAGGGGAACATTTTATCTAAACCATATAGTAATTATACCCACTCTAGATGTTTCTGCTTTCTTTTTGACAAAAAAATTATTATATGTGGAGGACAAGAAATTCACAATCAGAGTGATTCCTTTTGGGCCCCCTCTGGATTTGCCAGTTGGTGTAAAGTGTTTGTGTTTGGTTTCCAAACACTCTTATTTACATCTGTAATGAGTGAGGCTGCATTCAAATGAAGTGACACTAATTAGCGGCATCCCAAGTCTACTATGTTTGCAATAAGCGCTAAGGATATTTGGCACCTTCTGTGAGGTGCCATCTTCTGCATCACTTTAGAGTAAGTATTAAGGCAGGGAAAGATCCACTCTAGATACAGTTTTATTCACTAAAACATAATGAAAGGAAAGAGATATATACAAACTATAATTTATTCATGTATGTATATGTAAGAGAGTGAAGTAAATGGGAGAAAATAGACATAACAAGGTCATATCAAATTCCTCTTTCAGTTTCTCTAACTTTACATTTCTAGAAATATGTGTTTGTTGAATAGAGAGCCAAATGAAAGTTACAGTGTTTGTGCTATTGAATACATCCAACATTAAAATTAATAGTCTTATTGTTAACAGTCTGTAAATTTCAATCCTAGTTCTTGTACAAAGTAGGAGAAAAAGTTTGAAACAACATGTAGTACATATATATATAGCTTTGTAGGTTTTATGGAATCTAGTTCTTAAGGCATTTAGCTGCACACATGGTGGTTGAAGTATGAACAGATATTCATAGAACTGTTTCTATTCTGATGATACAGTGTTTTTGTTGTGCAACAGTAAGTAAAAATGTTTGTCTCTTTCTACTTAAATTGGAGCTTTGGGTAATAACAAAAGAAAACTCATTGTAGTTGTAGGGATCAAAGGATAGTCAAAGTATAATAAACAACAAATAATCATAAGAATGGATATATGAAAAATCTATATAATTCTTATAAACTTAGTTACTATATCAGCCATTTACTCTCTGAATTTATGAAGAAAAGATTTTTCTTCAGTCATGAAATTATACCATATCACAATCATTCTGGTATTTGCTTCAGTAAAGCTGCTTGGCATAATAGAGCATAGAAGGCTTAGGTAAATGGAAACAGGAGACACCTAAAATGTTTTATTGGAAGAGGCTTATCCTCAGTGTAGGTCTGCTACCTGCCCAAAGAGGCTTTAAGGACAGCAGAGATGGGCAAGACAAAATATATCGGATTATTCATTCTTTTTCACTTGCAGAGCAATGGCAAAGGCAAGGATTGTGTCTTCACTGAAATTGTGCTGGAGAACAACTACACAGCATTACAAAATGCAAAATATGAAGGATGGTACATGGCCTTCACCCGGAAGGGACGTCCCCGCAAAGGCTCCAAGACTCGTCAGCACCAGCGTGAGGTGCACTTCATGAAGCGGCTGCCCAAAGGCCACCAAACAACAGAGCCTCATAGACGTTTCGAATTTCTCAATTATCCTTTCAATCGAAGGAGCAAAAGGACTCGAAACTCCAGCCCAAAGCCATCGCCCTGACCTGCCTCACTTTGTCCCACTCAGGACCATTTTCCTTTGCTGGAGGACATTGTGCAGAGACTCAGTTGATGGACAATAACTAGAGACTTACCTATGACGATGACTATAAAAGGGGATTGGAAGAAGAGGGGGAACAAAACTTGATTTAGTTGTTTATAATTGTTCTATGTTTTTTCAAAAAAACAAAAGAGGCTCTATTTTTGTATTCCAATTTGAATGCTTTTTAAAGAAAAAGCAGTATAATGTTTAAATACTCATGGAAGGTTGCTTTTCACTTAGGAAGATTTTGAGTTCTTTGGGAGGGGGCAAACATTATGTTTTGTTAGATTGCTTTTTAACTTGGGGTAGGGATTGGTAGGAGGTAGTTGATCTAGGCATAAGCATAGAACATGCCCTCTTCAATAAATCATACACTTGGGACCAAATTTCTACCTCAGATAAGATAAGTAACTTAAGAGGATGGAGTCCATCCCCAATTTTTTGTACTAGGAGCTTATTTTGGTGTGTTTTTTGCATACATGTGAAATGTCTCTGATACTTGCAGATGGTAATCTTCCTTGAAGTCAAATTTTTTTAATAAGTCTTTTAGGTCCTACCCAAATGGGACATGTTCAATATTTTCAGTCCCTAGGTAATCCAACAGACAAAAGAAGCCTTCTTTCCAGAAGATTGGCAGCTTTTAACCTCTGAAGTCAAGTCCTTGAGGGTTTTTTTCTTAGTTTTGCAATTTTGCCACTCTAGAATTTGCAATTTTATTTGTAAGCCAACTTCCCAAAAAAATATTTTGAGGAAAACTAGCAACTGAACTGATTTGTGATTATTTTTTGTTGCCATGTTGTTAGCACATATCAGTGGTTCTGAACTTGTAGCTACTGATGTGTTGGCATTGGTATTTGTGTGTGTGTGCTTCACATGAGGTTCAATTGACATATTTATGTCAGGTGGAAAACTATCTAGGAACATTTTCTGTTCTCATCATCTTGTCCAATTGTCACTGAACAAACATAGCTATTAGGTTATAATCTATTGGGGGTTATGGTTATGTTTTCATACAATGCTCAGATTTAAATATGGATTTTTAAGGCAATGTTGTAAGTTTATAAGTTTTTTAACAATTTCCATTATACATTAATTTGATTAAAATTGAGGGGGAGTGGGATCATGCAAGTCTAATTTCTCACAAACCTTTCCTAACCAAGCAAGCTTTGCAACAATATTAGATTTTTTTTCCACTATCCTCATGACTGTTTCATTCAGAATTTACCAAGGAATATTATTTGCCATTCTGTCTTGATTAGACTTCAAATTGATTACTATGTGATATGTTGATGTTGTCTACTTACTTTCTGTGCCCTGGTTTAGGGCCTTTATCTGGACAAAACAGGCTTTGATACAGTCCTCAAATCTGCAGTGGTCTGGAATGATATGTCCTGCGTGAACAGGGATTTCAGAAGGCTTCAATAACTCTGTGGAATGAGATTCTATGTCACATATTTGATTGGAAAAATGTATTTTCAAAGAATCATTTAAAATAACACCAATAGAAAAAAAGTATGTTTAAAAGGTTGCTCTAACAACCTAACTCTAACAGCACATTTTTCTCTTCTTGCTCCTTGAGGGCTTAAAAAAGTTTACTGTATACAAATTGAAATATGAAATTGTTGGAAATATTTATTTAATATGTGCATTAAAATTTCTACTAGTACAAATGAACTTGATGTTTTGACTGTGTGATTTACAATAGGAACAAGGATCTCATATGAATGGAAGAAGAGACTGTGGGGAACAAATCTGCAAACAACTTTGTTGAGAAAAAAAGATTCTGGGCTCCTGATTTTGGCTCTGAGGCATCTTGGCTGTACTTTCTGCAAATATTCTATATTCTAACTATAGTTTTCCACTCAGCTGGGGATAATTTTAATGACCCCTAAAATGTTTAGAAGAGTGGTATGCATCAGTGCAGGAAAATGTCAAATCCTAACTTTCAATAATTGAGAATTGGTGATAATGATTTAAATATATTTTTGTAAAACTTGGTAATTTAATTTTGAATTTTTTTCTTTTAATTTTTGGGTTACTTTCATAAATTATATTTAAAATGATATTATTT
This sequence comes from Laticauda laticaudata, assembly GCA_004320025.1. Lineage (NCBI taxonomy): Eukaryota > Metazoa > Chordata > Lepidosauria > Squamata > Elapidae > Laticauda > Laticauda laticaudata. Next base: position 57,741 of record BHFT01056953.1, read on the forward strand.
AATAGCTTGTACTATATGAGTTAAACTGAAAAGCTATATGTACTTGGAGGTAAATTCCATTTAACTGGGTAAGTCCTATAAATAAAATTACTCCATTAAAGAAGGTAAATATTCTTGTACCTTCTTTAAAACTATTGGATACAGTCATCATGCATAATTAATTTACAGATTTCACTGTCAATAGGAGACAGCTTTGAAAAACTAGAAAAATGGCTTTACTAGCAGCCTAAGTTTTTATGTATGGCAAAAAAAGGGTATATGCTAATACCAGATATGAGTGGGATGGGGGTGAGAAAAGTTACTGTGTGAGAAGTCACAATAGGCTTACACAATCCCAATTAGAAACATTTAGTCTAAAGGTGTTGATCTGTGGGTCCTTGGAAGTCAAATATTGAAACATGAACTGGAGATCTAGAAAGATTAAGCAGCATGCAAGCTGAGATTAAAATAAGTGAAAACATAGTAGGTTTAAAAAAATAGTAGCAGAAAAGTACTTGAGAACCTTCTAACTGAACATTTTCTGTTTCAGTTGCCTTTCAAAGTATAGTCTTCCTTTAAAATATTGCTACTGTATATCTGCTGAGATAAATGACCATCATTGCACTTCAGTTATAGATGAATATTTATCCCAATGAATTCTGAACATGAAACAGGGATTGGATATAATTCATTTGGAGTGTTCTGCAGGTGCTTAATTTGGTTATTTATTTCAAAATTATCTAGTATTTTCAACAGTGTATTTTGTTAATAGTAAAGAAATAAGGAATAAAGATAACTCTGGTTCACATGACTTTGTTTTCCAAAGTTAAATACAAGAAATGGAGACATTTCTTCTTCTTGGCTCACTGGATGAAGATAGGTGAAGGCAGGAACAGTAAGAACGAACTGCAGACAGATTCGCAATTGGCTCTGGGGTCCCTTTCAGACTATGAGGGTTGATGATTGCCAGACTAAGTCCACCACCATCGGTAGAACCAGAAAATAGCTCAGTCTTGCTACATAGTCTTGCTACAAAAATATTAGTACCTACTTTCATTAATTTTCCATTTGAAGCCATGGATTTTTTCTGATGATTCTTTGTATGTGCCCTTTATAAATGAAGTATAATAATGTATTCTCCCTAACACTGTTTATGAAGGGCAGTGAAATAATATTGACTGGCAACAAAGATATGAGAAAGAGGTATTACTGTTCTGAAGAATATTTCTTGAGAATAATTCTTTGTAGATACCCTGGACATAGTCTTAAACAGAAATTCTTGGAGGGAAAACTGAGATTTGAGTATGAAACTATGAATATCCTAAATACAATTTGGCTCACTCTTCCCTATCTTAGTGTGCTACAGACTGTGGGATTCAATCTCTATAATTCCCAATTTGCAACTATATGAAGCAGTAAAAAGATTGGATGTTCTGTAAATCAAATTAAAATCAAATGAAATAATAACAAATGATCAGTTGAAGTCTTTTGGGAATTTTCTTTCCATGTTTTGTGTAAGAAAGAACACTACCATAGAACCACCACAGAACTGGCATAATTACTATTAACAGAAGCTGATAGACTGTGGCCATTACTAAGATTCCTTTTCCTCTCTCCCCATCCCTTTTTAAAAACTCTCTTCGGGAAGATAATTATTTGAATAACCTTAATATACAGTATGAAGTGTATATTAAGTGTACATTAAGATGTTATGCTAAAACTTTAATAGGACTACACTTGGAGTACTGATCACCACAATAAGAAAAAGATGCTGAGGCTAGAAAGAGTGCGGAGAAGAGCAACTAAGATGATTAGTTGGCTGGAGGCTAATGGTTGCAGGAATTGGATATGTTTAATCTAACAAAGATAAGGATTAGGGGTCACATAATAGCAATCTTTTAATATGTGAGGGCCTGTCACAGGGAAAAGAGGAGTCAATCTATTCTCCAAAACACTGAGGGCAGGAGAAGAAGCAACAGATGGAAACTTATCAAGGAGAGATCCAATCTAGAAATAAGGAGAAATTTCCTGACAAGGGACCAGTCAGTGGAACAACTGGCTTCCAGAAATTCCAGGTGCTCCATCACTGGAGAAATTGGACAGTCATTTGTCCAGAATGGTACAAGGTTTCCTGCTTCAGCAGGGGATTGGACTAGAAGATGTCCAAGGTCCCTTCCAATTCTGTTATTCTGTGAGATTCTGGTCTGGCCAAAGTCATATATAGACAATGATAATTTTCATATTTCCTTGTGGCCCATTTTTTTTGGTGAAGAATTCATGGTATTTTGAGCGTTCATTGCCTTTTGAAGGCAATCTTGCTTTCCTTTGTTACTGTACTGCCTTTAGCCCAAGCAAAGACATATATACGAATTGATTCCATCAACTTCTTTTGCTGTTTAATGACATGAAGGTTTTTCAGCCTTGACACATAACCTTTTTGTAGGCACACTGACTCACTGACACTCAGGTTCCTCCTAATGTCCTATTCTTTATGCAATGAAGTCCTTACTGAACAAAATGGATCATGGTGCCAGGATTGAAGATGGAAGCTTTTGAGTTGAATCTCCCAGGTGTCCTGACTACAAGAACAGGCCAAGAACTTTTGTTTATTGCTTAGGGCTCAGCTTTCAAACATTTTCCCTTTAGTCCTGTGTGTCCTGCTCCTGCTCCATTGGCCCTCCCAAGTCCTTTAATTAATTCTAGTTACAAAGTGCTGCTTTATTGTACCATAGAGCCAAGGGCTCCCCGTGGGAAAAGTCACACCTTCTGAACAGCTTCTGATGCCATGCAAATGAAGGAGAAGTCCAGGAAACGCTTTCATGTGGGACTTGTCCAACCCCCTGCTCCATTAATTACACATGTTTCATTTGTTTGAGAGCAATTCCAATTGATGGGGGAGGGAAAGGGAGGTAGTGAGGGCTTTGGATTTGCTGCTAATTTCTTCTGCATTTTCTAAAGGCCTCCCTCCTTTTCAAGAGATTTATAGCTAAAAAGGGATTGTAAAAATCCCACCTGGAAGATTCCATATTAATTCCCTTTTTTCCATTCTCTACTTCAAACTGGCTCAACTCACAAACTTTTGCCCCACTATGGCTAATTGCTAAATGTTCTGAGAGCAAACTATATTCTTAGCACCCGTCAAGATAGAACCACCAAATAGTTCATTCGTAAATTGTCACTTTTAAAACCAAGGTTAGGAAGAAACATCTGAAATCAGCAGACAAATCTTTGATCAACATTAAAATTGGTGTGTGCCAAAAGTCATGAAGAGACCAGAATGTATTTCGGATAGCTTTTAAAAAAAAACCTTTCAACGATAGTAGAAAGTGGGGGGAAAGTTACTAATACATATCTCTTGGGTGGGATGGGTAAGGGAACAGAAATTGGATTTAAAGTGGAGTTATCTGGCATTTAAACCAAAGATCAGATTATTTAACTATTTAAATCAAATAGCTTTGGAATAATATATGGATAGAGGACATTGCATTTCCTTACTAATTCTGAAGAAAACTATTCTCTTCTCCCACACTATGCAAACCAACAAACAGTGATTTGGGTTTGTATTTGTGGAGCAACTTGTTTAATACACAAAATGTATATTTGCATTTGCACAAAAATGTATATTTGCCTAGCCAGTCAAGATGCCCTTTCTTTGTTAATTCCTTAGATTTAGGTTTCCTATCAAGGTCAACACCCATGTATTTTGCTGAAATCCTACCCAAATCATGATCAGTGGTGCTTCCATATAGATGGTTTCCAGTCCCTAGCTCTCAAAGGATATTCCAACTACTTCTCATTAACAGATTCCCCCTCTTTTTTTTTTTTTTTTACTTGTATGCGTGTCAAGAAAAAAGACAAAAGAAGTGCTGGGGAAATAAAGAAATTACAACTGAGAGATGCTATCTGGATCTCCATAAAACTTCAGGAGTAAAAGAGGTGGTTGCATGAAAACCTGCTTATCAAAAGAACTCCAATACTTGTTCTTCACATCCATTGCATTGAGAAGCATTGCACTGAGAATTGTATCCTGGAACTCAGAAGTTCTATTCTTAGTCCACCTTTTAGTTTTGCTAAGGTTGCTGATTGATACCTCAAGGACTAGGTACCCCTTCATAGGTCTCTAAAATGTAGACAATTCAAAAAGTGATAACTTTGAGCAATTAAACTATAAGCTAAATTGTTTTGGTGCATTTTAAGCTACCTTTGTGAAAATAGTCACGTGGGGAACTTGACCAGTGGTAGAGGGGAAGATCCAAGGAATGAGACCAAATGAAATTTAAATTAAGTATTCTTCGTGGCCCCTAACAAGTTATTTTTGTATTTGCTGGTACAAGTGAGTTTGTGCTGGCAGACAGATACAGTAGTCTATTCTAGTTAAGAAGGAGTCCAAGCACATATGAGCAAAGGTGTCACCCAGACTGGATTCAAGCAATGTATATTGGAAGCTGCTTCACCCAGACAATATGTTATAATCTTTCACTTGTCCTTTCAGTTTTCTCTAAGTTAATGCATTTTCAACTCTTTTTCACTCTTTGTCACTCCCTCTTAGTTCTTCAAAGTAAAGATGTCCTGCTATGGATTGGAGTTTTCCTGTAGATGATAGTGGAGCAGCAGGAGGCATTACAACCAGGGGATTTGATTGTTGGAGATGTTGAACATGCTGGGTTTTCACAGCCACTTTGCTAACAATTCTTAGTGTTTCTAGTGTAAATTAAAAATACCATGCTATCATCATCTAATTAATAACATGATTTTCACCCTCTTCTTGAATAATGAAGGCAAAAAGTAGGCACGCGGACAATTAGTTCTAATTTCTACCCATCTCATGCTCAAGTTCTAGGTGTTTTCTTTCCAAATTGTACTTCTGTTACATGGATTTTATGGCATGTTTTGGAAAGGTTTTCGTCTCTACTCCAGTCAGTGTATTATTGCAGGCTTATATTGGAATTTTTGTTTTAAACATTTATCCTGCTTTTTTTTTTCATGTATAATTCAAGGTGGTGAACCAAAACAACCACCCTGATGTGAGTTGGCTTAAGAGAGTGACTGATACAGATATGCCATTTGTAATAGAGACAGAACTCAGTTCTGTATCATTCCTATATTTCTATTTTAAAAAAAAAACCTCTTTACATTTTTAAAATGACTGGGCATGTTGCTACACTGAACTAATCAAATCAGTTTTCAAAAAACTCTGAATACTGGTAATTCACATTAGTCCTAAGTAGAATCTAAGGTAAATTCTAGTGTAGAGTGTAATTCTAACACCTGCATTCAAAAATGGCCCTAAGGACCTTCTGTGGTAATAAAACATGGCTCTCATTGGGATTCTTCTGTTGCTTCCACTGGGTTTTCCTTGTATGTTCCAAGCAACTTTGATTCACTCCTACTGTGTGTGAGGTGCATATAGCTTATCATTAGCCTGAAAAAATCTGTACAATCAAAGGGAGGTGAAAGAGAGATGGAAATATAAAAACCAGTCAATCACATCTTTGGTCCATTTAGCTTCTTTAATTTAGCTCAAGATGTGGTAGGATCTCAATTCTTAGAAACTCAGGTTGATGGGTGGCACTAGTTTAGTGAAGATATTGGTAGAGTATTAATTAAATATCAGCTTTTTTATTTGCCAAGCTTTTTTATTTGCCAGGAGCCTTTCCTGAAGACATAGACAAAATGAAACAAAAACAGGCAGTTTAATAGATTTCCAGATATAGTCTTCCCTTCAAGTAGCTGGCATCAGGCCAATGGTAATGGGTACCTTCAAGTAGCTGGCATCAGGCCAATGGTAACGAGAAGGAAATGGGTCCCAGTATATTTAATCATTTTCTAATGCTGGACGAAATATTTTAAAGAGGCAATGTTTAAATTGAATATGATAATCCAAAGGTGATCTTACTTGATTGAATAATCCACAATAAAGTCATCAAGCACCAGATTCATCTTTTATCATGAAGACATTGATTTGTTGCTTACAGTCCACGTAAAGTGATACCCAATAGGGAGAGAAAGACCTTTTGCTAATCGCTTGTGAACTTCTCTTTATTGCCTGTTATCACAGCCCTGCCTGCTAATTTTAACACAAGGTAAATTGCTGAGCATCTCATGTCTCTGTGAAGCAACTGCTGGAAACCAGCTCTTATTGCAATTAACCACCAGTTGGTTTCAGTTCAGTCTGTTAACTATCAGCCTCCTATCAGGAGCTGGTAATGATTGATTCTTCAATAGTTGCAAATGGATGGAGAATGAAGACATGGGTCATGGAGTGGTTTTATAGTTTTTGCCAATTTGGCAAAATACCCTTTCCATAATTCTAACCAGAATTACCAAGTGAATTATGAGATGAATTTATTGCTGGGAGTTAAGGGGTTTTCTATCCATATAAATGGAAGCATTTTAATTTCCAGATTACATTTTTGCGGAGTATGGAAGTAAAATCTGATATAACTGAAGAATTGCAGACTGGGAAAAGTTATACTATTGAATTTTCAAATATATATTTCTTTATCTCAGTATTTATTAATACACTGGATTTTTGTGTACCCGCTATTCTGCTAATGCAGAGCCCTTACTTTTTTTTTTTTACTGCATCAGGGCATAAAAGGAAGTTTTATATTTGAACTAGAAACTAAATCAATAAAAATAGTTAGGGTCCAAGATTCAAATCAACGTTTCAAGAGTTGGTAACCTTCAAATATATTGGAGTTCAACTTCCCTAGTTCCCAGTCAGCATAGTTGGAAATGGTGAAAGTAGAAGTCCAATAAATCTGGTGGGCCTCCCATTCCTAGACCACGTTCTCTGGGAATTATGGGAACTAACAAAATTGATATAAATTAACAGAGTTGGAGGATATTAATTTGGGAAAGGCTGTTGAATGTGCTGGACAACTGATTGAAGGAGAAACGTTTTTATCTGGAATTTACATGGTGATATGAAGTCCAGGGAACATGTAGTACCCCAAATTTCTTAAGAATTATCTCAGAACACATTATTTATTTATTACATTATTATGCTGTAATTTTGCCTATTTCCTGTGGCATTCAGTCTGTTATGGTTCTGGCTTACCCAATAATAAAATACCATAAAATTTTATTCTTAAAAGTTTAGCTTCTTCTTTCAGTCATTTTTACCAACTGCAATAACCCTTCTCAAAAAGCATCTACAGGGCCATTAAATAGAGAGTTTATATTAGTATTTGTATTCATATTAATTTTTACAAGTTGCATTTCTATGAAATTTCTTCAGGCTAGTTTAATTTTACTTTTAAATAATTGCCATATAGTTGTTAGAGTGACCTCACAAGATAGATTTGTATTATTTGATATACATACAACCTACCTTCAACAAACATAAAGTCCTTTTAAGTGAAATATTCTTAATTAAAATATAAGACAAAAATTGATATGGGATTCATAACTGCAAAGATTGTAGTAAGGGAGGCAAAAGGCACTGAACTAAAATAACTATTGTTGTTTGCTGACATAGAAATGTTCTAAAATAATAGTGAGTTATTTGTTCAATTATTTTTATCATCCTTACTACAAGTTAATGTCTGTATAATTCTTTTCTCTAGTTTATCAACCATTCTATAAAACAATTAGATTAAGACACAGCAGTCAGGAGAAAATAGTTAAAAAGAATTTTGAATTCAAGTATCTCAAAGTAGTCCAAAGTTCCTGGTTTTTCATTATATTTCATTAAGATATTTGTTTGTTGGTAACCCAAAATTCCATTATGATCTTGAAATAAAATTGTTTTTAAGTGGGGGAGGGGGGTTGAAAATGTCCACACACCTGAGTAATTAGGTAAAGCTCTTAAATACTTGGATAATGATTATTTTGAGCAAAATAAAAAACCCAGTATAACATCTGAGATGTTCTTATGTTTATATTTATGTCTTTCAGATGGATTATCTATTGCATGCCAAACCCTGTTTTATAAAAGAGATGGAAATTGTGACCATCAATTGACCAAAAAACAAATCAGTGTGTTAAATAGGTTTATCTCATGAAATTGCTAGAATTTAGAAATAATGGAAAATTCAGTTAAAGGATTATCTATGTTTATAAATCAAAGATTTTCATCCTTTATTCTTGCAAAAAGAGATTTATAAATAAACAGACTTTATAGGTAACAGGGTAAATTTTACACATTTTCATATACTGTTGAAAAGGGCATTAAGCATAATAAGCTATTGGTATAATTGACCTATCTATGAAATGTAAACGAGTTTAAACTTTCAATATATTTATTTGGAATATGTGTATAAAATCTATATGACTAGAAACAGATTATTACAAAAGATTCTTGCAATGTTTAGGGGACAGATGTGATTCCAATGCAGTTATTTGTTTTCCCAGGCTTGTTTTTTAGAAGATACAAAAAATATTACATATTTTTATTTAAATGTAAAAATCTTCTTTTAATATTAAAAAAGAGTGATTTTTTAATGCGGGAAGGGAACAAGGAAGCTTCTGGCCAGCTACTAATCTGCCCTAGTCAATTGCTTTTCTCTTGTCTCTAGCAATATCTGATATATCTGACTGTGAGTCTAAAGCATTGTTTCTGGTACTTAGGAGCTTTGCTTACACATATGATCAAAGCTTCTGGTTCAAGCTGTAGCATGTAAAGGAGTGGAAAGAGGCTGACACCTGTTTGAAAATATTTAGAAGACAGAGAGAATGTGCTACAGTGATGGAATATCCCTGACCTTATGAAATGTAAAGAGATAATGCAGATGTTCATCCCATCATGGCCAGGGAAAGACTAGCAAGTAGATAATGCAAAGATTGAACTACAGTATTAACTTCTCTTTCAGGAGCTGGACTTATGGGACACTGTCTTTGTCAGCATACAGTCATGTTTATGGATAATTTTTGGGAGATGGAATAAATCTGCTGAACAGTTTGTGATTTCATTTGAGCAGAAACTATTACACAGATTTGAAAACTGCTATACATGACATGATAGCAAACCCATAGATAAACTCAGTACAGATAAACTGCTAACTTCTGTTAAGTCCATTCTGTGATGAAGAGAGAGTGAGTTCATTTTATGTTGTGTTTGTGTATTCCTTATATTCCCCATGACTTATTCATAGATCTTCTGTTGACAGAATGTACTGAGGTCATATTGGATTTCCAATTAGAATTTTAGCCCTCAAGAAACTATGTTTTGAAAGCAGGAAGTTATTTAATCATATGCCAGTATACTTAAGGATGAGCAGTTGAGACAGTGCTCTTATGGAATCATATTATGGGTTAAATTTCAACAAGGATTGAAGAACACAATTTGTTCATCTAACAATATTAGCATGTATTCAAATTATTTATATCATGCCTTTTATATCCTCCCAAATTATAAGCAATACAAATCATTGTAAATTAAAATACACTTGTGTACATTTAATGAGAAATCAACCAACTTCCATGATTCTTCCCACAGAGTAGTTGATGGCAATGGCTCTACCTGTTAAAGGTAACATGAATAAAGAGTCCACATATACTATTTAATTATTTAAAGGAGCTGCAGGGCCTACCATCCATTTTGCTTTGGATTTGATGATGTAGTATTACTGAGAACTTCATACCCAAATGAAACCATTGGGAGCATAAGATTTGCATTGAATGGGATTTCCTCCAAATAGAGAATGTCTGGTTTGGTCTTTGTAAAAATGCTCCCAGTTAAAAATTATGTAACATAATCCTTCAGATGAGAGAGAAGCAATGTAGGCACTCATATGTCTTGGCAAGTAATGTCAAAAGGAGAGGAAACAACTGCAAGAACAGCAGCAACATGACAACTCCATAGCTTTCTGAAGCATAAAGTCTTTGCCCCCTCTTTCTCTCCTTCCTCCTCATTCTGGAATTAGCTTCTTCCTGGAAAAAACAAATCTATTGGATTTCATCCAATTTTAATAATATTTGGTAACTCAACATAAATTATTATTCAAACAAAATGTGGAAACATGTTTCTAGGCAGAGAAAGGATTAGTTGAGTCTCTCAGGGATCAGCCTTCTGTTACATTCAGTAATGATATGCTGTGGAAAGAGAGTGGGCTGATATAATACAATCCACAGATAACTAGGAGACATTACTGTTGAAGGGAAAGAGCAGGAAATTAAGCAGGATTGGTACAGATTATGTCATGAATAGGAGAAACAGAAAGCAAATGCAACCCAACCTAGTAATAAAAAAGTAAGTTCATATCCATTTTTTCATCATTTGGGTGCTCATCTGCTTGAAAACCACAGAGCAATGAAAGTCTATATCATTGCCATGAATGAAGCATGGTTGGGGGAGAAAACCCAACGATTGGATTCCTGATAGTTAAGCATTTTCAGAAAAGAAAATCATTTTATATATGTAGACATTTCTCATTTAACAATGCCACAGTGAGTGTTCATTCGCAGTTATGATTAAAAGTAACTTTGTGACCAATCTGAGCATATAAAATCTTCACAGATCTGCAAAGCAAAGCTGAAGCACAATTTTAAGCACAGTTGCTATTTCACTTAGCAACTGTTTTCTTTAATGACTGAGGTGCCAGTCCCAATTGTGGTCAATAAAGGACTAACTATAATGCAGTAGTAAAGCTGTGATTAGGCAAAGTGGAACAAAATAGATAAATTCATGTGGCAAAAGACATACATAAGGCAGAAAAAGAATATTAAAATATAATTTTGGTTGTTCTTTCTACTTTTTAATAGCTTAAATTCTTCATCTTGGATCAAAACAGGATGAAGACATCAAAATCTGTCTTGTCAATGAAGACACAGTCTAGAAATGTCTCAGCAAATACAAGCTTTAGATGCCATCATTTTCCATTGAAGTCCCTCCCCCAGGTAGGTTGAATGGAACATAGTCTCCTAGGTTCGGAATATTGTCTGAAGGTGCTACAATATCATTGGACCAATAATATTACAAAAGAGACAGCTACTGCTGATCAGCAGAAGACAGTAGCCCAGCAAAAAATGGCTGCACAGGACAGTGACCAACTGCTGGAGGGGAGTCTGTGTGCTGGCCATTAGAGGCAGTCAACGCTGGGGTTGTTTCTCCAATGGAAGGAAGAGCTGGAGACCGTTCTCCCTGAAGGGCTTAACATGGCTCATGTTGGCAGTTTTGAATTGAACCTGGGAGGGCTGCTTGAAATGGATTAAGAGTGGGAGTAGTATGACATCATCTGTTCCTGAACACAGAAAACAGGGAATCGTTGACTTTCCCTTAATTTTCTGAGTTTCTGATTGGTCTACTTTGGACTACTGAAAGGACAAAAAATGATTTCTTTCCCTTTGCTTTGTTTCAGGTAGCGTTCTGGTGACTTTTTATAAATTCAGTTCAAAAGAACATATTTGTGTAACTCTTTTCAAAATTCTATCTGCATTAGTTTGTTGCATCAAAAAATAAGGAATGTATAGAATTGTAAAAATTACGTTGTAACACATTTCTTGATTTTCAAAAAAACACCACAATATTTCTTGTTATTTATTTGAAAAAACTTTTTTTATGTGGCAGATTGTCTTCAACAAATACAGAACAAGGAGAAATTTAACCAATTATGCTTTATTCAATCTTTTAACTGTATAATTTATCCTTGTAAGAAATCTATGAAAGGAATAGGAACTCTGGAAAGGAAAGGAGATATATACTTTTTATAAAGAAAACATTTAAAAGCAATGCATATCTCCTATTTTATAATTTACAGTAGCATTAGGGTGCATAGAAATGAGAACAACTTATTTTAATTCTGAAGAATCTATCAACTTTGTAATATCAATATATGTAGGTTCCCCAGAGCACATGCTTTTTGACTTTTACATGTACACACACATCCATCATTTACCTATAACATAAAATATATCTTATGGGAACCCTATATTATTTTCAAATGCCCGTGGAAAAATTTTTGAGAATGAGAGATGCCTGTTTTTAAAAAACATAGAAAATGAATCTCTCCTACTTGGTTGGTGCTAAGTGGAGATGGAAGCTTTAGTGGCATTTGAAAAAAGTCAGTTATCTATATGCAGACTAGTGGAAGGACAACGGGGGAACAACTAAGCACAGAAAATTCACTTCAAAGGTAAACAAGTGTGAGAAAGTCTTCTGGAACTGAATGAATTCCTATGGGTGAAAAATTCAGAAATTGAACTACCAAGAGTCAGATGCCTCCAATGGGGTTTTGTATGATTGAATTTATTCATCATTTATTCAATAAGCCATACTTTCCCTAAACATAATTTGTTGAATTAGTCCTAAGTGGCTGGAAAATTCTGCATCTCTGTAAGAGGGTAGTGGGGTTGCTAGTGTATCCACAGATGCCTTTCTGTTTTCAATAAGGCCATATCCTAAAGCAAAATTTTATTTTCAAGAATGCTCCTGGACCCTTAAAATATTCTAATATTAAAAAAATGCTAAATAATTAAAGCCTAGTGCTTTTTAGGAACATTGCTTGCCTATTGGGTGGGGTGGGGCAATAGCTGAAATTGGAGCAAGAACCTTGCAGATTTAGAGAAAGCAGCTGGAAGCAACCTTACAAATGTTTTTGTCTGGTAAGATGTTTCATGGATGGCATGGTCACCATGAGAATACCCACAACAAATTCTCAAAATTCCATTTGTGTCCACTCATCTCTAAAGTGGAAGACTTCTCTACTAAACTATAAATTATGGTCTACAAACTACATTGGTTTGGTCCTTACTATACGGCAACCCCAAATCAGCCACACATTCTAAGTTAATATAATGCATCTTATCCACTATTATAGAATGATAAAGAAATCAAGATTGTCAACTTCACGAATGAAGGCAAATTATACATGTTCCAGGGGTCCCTCTTCAGGGAACTTCTCTCTATGGACTATTCTGTGACTCGTGTTTATGTGGTGCCTTCCTATTGATTTAGGAAAACACCACATAAATCCATAGTATAGCCCAAAGCACATATTCCAGTAGAGGGAAGTTCCTTGAAGATAGGCTCCAGCATGAATCTGAAAGCTCGAAAGTGTAAATTTCTGGTCTGCGTGACTGACCCAAATTCAACTGTCAACCTCACTTGTCCTTTGGTATCTAAGAGTTTGCCAACTAAAGGCAATCTATAGAATGATAAGTGCCTGTGTAGATGGATTTTTCTTGAAAAAAGAAACTAACAATTTTATTATATATCTAGGAGTGGAGAAACAGAAGTCCCTAAACTATTTATGATTGATTACAAAGCCATTTTTGCATTCATATCTGGCTAGAATTGCTAAAAAGTGAAGAGATAGTTGCAGGAGAAATGTTTAAAATCTGTAGTGTAAGCTTTGAAATAGGCTTGACATAGCAGAATATCCCCAAATTTCCTATAAACCCAAGAATTTCCCAACATATCTTCAGTTTCTCTATTTAGCAGCATTATCCCTGTGGCTCTTGGATATCCCAGAAATATTAAATGTGGCTCCAAGACTTCAAAATATTTTCCAACCCTGTACTACAGTATTGTCTTTTTCCGTATTGTTACTGAACATAAGCAGCACAATATGAGTTCTGCCATTCATTCAATTCCAGCTGGTTACTAATTGAAATACTTGTTAGGTGAAAAGCGTATATGCTGTGCTACGAGAGAAAAAAGTTCCAAAGAACCTTAGGTTGCAGTCTAATGCTACTTTACATGGGAAGTGAGTGGGTATCCAGGAGTACAATGAGTGCATTGTAAGGTGTATAAATGGGATTCTCATATCATGCTGAGTCATAATGTAATTTGTCTGGTTTTAGCATCATGTGTGAACCAGACAACTATGGCTGATGATTTTCTATGGTAACACCAGTACCTTTGTTTTTGTTTTAAATCAGGATTGCTGAGCCTCATGAGATTTTGGCACCATAGGCCCTAGCCATATAAAGATTTTGAGAAAAAATGAAATCATGCAAAATCTGACAAAATTGTGACATTCCAACTTTTTTAAAAAAAAACTTATTTTGAAGTTTCAGAGATGTCATTTGGGAAAGTTGTGTACAACATGGTGCTGATGGGCACGCATAGCCAATTCCTGAGGTAGTGGGATACATGACCCCAGCAAGTGGATTTTCACTCTTAGTTAATTTTCTAGTGTAGCCTCTCCAGTCAATATTTATTAGATATTTGTCACATCTATTTTACTATATGTTCTTGACATTTAGACTATGGAACAGATTATTGTCCACTAGTTGTTGTTGTTAGCCTATTATGCTATTATGCTAAGTCAGGGTTCTTTCAAACTATATTACCAACATTGATTAGCATACTCGTCAAGAACTGATAATGGTTTTCTCACTCTAAGCATTCCTTTCTTGAAAGAAAGAAAAAGAAAGATGTATTTTTTATGGCAATCAATGTACATATCAATCTTAGTAATGCTACATGCATAAACCTGCCTCTGCCTGCTAAGAGTCATGACCCCCAGTGATTGGAGCCTTCACCCTTCCACTCAATATAAAAGCTGAATGGTTTCTCATCCCTGCACTAGTCAAAACATATCATACTATAACTTAATATGGTTTATATGAACCTAGTCAATGTTTTCCAGTGTTTGGAATTAGCTTTCCCAATATAATCTATGAAAAGCACATAGAATAGAAAGGAATGTTCTGATTCCTAGAGCTTAAAATTTTAGGACTTGTCCTTTAGCTCAAATAGTGATCCCAGTAATGCAAGTTATTTCACTTTGTCTTAGTTTTTGTCTTTGTAAAATTAAATGTCAGAGAACTACTTCCTTTAATGATGATGGAGAAGTGTGTTTGGAATACATTTTAGTGCAAATTTATCAAATTTGTTCTTTTTATAAAGTATACAAAATACACCATATTTTTATTAAGTATTCATGTTATACTGAGTTGGATGACTTTATACTTTTTGAAATAAAACAAACAAACAAATATGTAAACTATAATGCCATTATATAGCAAAATTGACTTTCCTCCAAATTTACAATGAATGAACAATTCAAGGGGGACAATGCACACGAAACTGTATCAGCAAAGCTTATTCATAAAGCACTTGTAATAGGCACACAAACACACATCTATTAGACAAAACTATGGTTAATAAAAGGAACACATTAGAACATATGTAAACAGAATACATGTGGATTTTCATATGGTTATTTAGAAAATTCCAAAAAACGATTTATCATTGGAAAGATGAGAATCTTTTGCTAATCTCTACTTCTAGCCCTGAATCTAATACAATCCCTTCCTGAAGAATGAAGTTTAAATAAAAAAGCCTTTGTTTTTATATTCTTATGAAATTTAAGATATCTGAGCCACAGTATGAAAATAGTTTACCATTGCCATCTTCAAGGATTTTTTTTTTTAAAATCCTCCCCAGTCTAGCCTACAATCCTAGAATTTTCAGTGCACTTGGGATCCATGAATCTGATATTTCATTATTGCTCTTTCATGATAAATGTGGGGAACATTGACTCATTTTTTGTACAGTGCACATGACAAAAAGACTGTCTGGGTACACAGAAGTTGCCTTTTCAGTTTGTTCCTATTGCACATAAAACAACATTTACCCACTATTAGTTTTTCCCTTTATGATCCCTGCTTTAATATGAATACACTCCATGGTTAAACACCATTACTATTTTGTGAGAATTCCAGATGCCAAATGGTAAAGATATATCAGGTAATATTTTTCTTAAATAGGTTTTTAGTGTAGCTGGGAGAGCATCGAGGAATGTCTGGGGAAATGAAAAACTATCTTCTAGAAATAATCTCCTAGGAAAAGCAAGAAACCAAACCAACCACAGCCATAGTTTATGTTTTCTGTCAGCAGAGGGAGCAGCACATCATTAACAAATACATTGTTTTCTGCACTGAAGCTTGCAACTTGGGAAGCAAAGGCAACAGAAATCGAGATAGACCATGAGCAAAAGACAACTGTAAAACTACTTGATTTAATGTTGTGCACTAAAAGTAGAATGGATACCATGGAAAAAGATCAGGAAAAATAGGTAATGCTGATAGTGTGAAATGTAATCAGTTAAGCGGGAGACAGAATTTAAGACTATGAGAAACCAAATAATGTGGAATTCCCCTTTCTTAGAAACTAGTTCTGAGTTTCCTAATGCTCCTCATAGTTAGGCACTATTAAGATAAATCTGATTCCTGGTGAATGCATGGATAAATGTTCATCATCTTGACCCTTCTTCACCAATAATTCAAAGCTCTTCCAAGGACTTTCATCAATATTACATTTTTAGCTACATTTTACCTATAATCTGTAGATATGCTGGATCCCAAAGACATCAATTAAATGTTTTCGGCTTGAAAAACAATTCAAGGACTCTTTGTGATTTATATAAGTATAAACTGTATAAGCTGTACAAGTTAAATAAGTTTTGGTAATGATATTATATAATTATCCAGAATAACTATATTATAGTATTAGCATTTAAGAATAATCTATCTTCGGTGTCAAGTACCAGCACACTTAATATCATAAGACTATTTTAACAGAGAAAAACAATGTTCATGAATCGAACTAAAGATTAAATGAGACCAAAAACACTTTGTTAGGTGTTACAATTAAACTTGATAGGTTTATTGAGTGTCGTTTTGATTACAATAGCAAAGAAAAATGTTAAGCAAAAAGAAAGCAAATAGATTACTCCACGAGCCATTGGGTTAAGCTATCACACTGAAATCCAGTGTACAAAAGATGGTAGAAAACTGTTGTGAAGGTTTATTTATTTCATAAATTTGACCTAAACCATATCAGAGACCTTTTCAGTGTATAATTAAATTAGATCATCTGATTCGAATTTATCTCCTCTGATACCAAAGAATCTATCACTAGGCAGCTATTACCAGATGCTTGTGTATATAAATTTTTTTATAAACCCATACTAAGATGGGTGATTATAAATGGTATTACTTTCTGCAGCCTCTTGCCTAGTGTTGGCAATTAATATTTTAGTATCCATGTTGAGCAAAGATATTGGTCTATAATTTACACATCCAGTAAGGTCTTTCTCAGGCTTTAATATTATTGTAGTACAAGCCTCGTAAAAGAATAGAGATTAAATGATTGATTGCAGACCTCTAATAATATAGATGCCAATTGGGTTATAAAAGTTATGTATCATTCAGCTGGAAATCCATCTGGCCAAGGGTTTCCCAAAGTTCATAAACTGAATTGTCTCTGTAATTTGCCATTCAGTTACAGAAATCTCTGATTTATATAGCTGAGTACCACAATCATAAAACTGAAAATTATTTAATTGTGTCAATAAATGTCTATCAGCAGTCTGAATTCTAAATAAAAATTGTATTGCTTTTGTCATTTCAAATGATAAGTAATAATAACTAACTTTTACAGTTACCTTTTACTGTTTTTATTTATAAACTGCCGAGAGTCACATCGGTGAGATGGGTGATACAGAAATTTGATACAGAAATAAACTTTGCAGCTTTTTCCCCCTGATAATTCAAAGTACATTCAAATTCTTCTGAGAACAATGGCCACAAGTTAAGCTTTGCTGCTATAAATGTTTGACATGATTAATCAGTGTAGGGATATCATCTTGAGTGAAGCTAGGTAATATTCAGAAAAGATTTACAGAACCTCTCTCATTCATCAGGATGTAAAATAGGGAGATAAAGGATAATCAGGTTGCAATATTCTTATTATGGTCTATCTCAATAAACTATAATTCCAATTTTGAATGTATTACTGCAATGCATTTTTCATGGATCATCCTTGAGGACTACAACTGATACAGAATGCAGTGGCATGTGTACTTATGGTTGCACCTTAATCATAACCATATGGCACATCTAAGAAACACTGATACTCTCTGCAAGCTGCACTGGTTACCATTTGGTTTCCAGAGCAATTCAATGTGTTGTTAATCATCTATAATGGCAAGGACCTATCCCCCCCCCAAAAAAAACCCACAACTTTTGTTTCTATCTGTCACTATTGTAGCCTGGTCAAGCAAGTTGGATGAAGGCAGCCATGAAAGAGTCATGAGAGGTGGCCAAACCTTCTATCCCAAGAATGAATGTAGCTGATGCACAAGATGAAATCAAAGGCATTCCTGGCTAGTTCTACTCTGACTTTGCAAGAGCAATATTGGATTCAAAATCAGCAGTAAACTGAGCATTCAGAGGAAGTGCAGGGAAAGATACTACAGACCCAAAGAATCTTTAGTGGCTACACAAGACCTTTGACATTCTTGCTATTTGATCACATGGAATGTCTGGTGTGCAGATATTCTGGGTAAGTTTTTTCTAGCAGTTTCAGTTATTTGGGCCTTCACATGATCACCATTACTGTCTTACCCTTTGCTTTGATCAAGTTCCAGGAGATGTAAAAGTGTGAACAATCTAGGAGGCAAGTATCAAAATGTAGATGTTTCAAAAGCATTTTAGGTTGTCCATTGAATATTCTACAGGGTGGGGGCAATGACAGAGAAGGCTCTCTTTCTGGAGCCTTTCAGTCCATATTCTTTAAGCCCATGTCACTGCACCAACGGATGGAAAGAGGATGTAAAACGGAGAGAAACACTTGCCATCCGTTGGTTGACGCGATTCATCCATTCTGTAATCACAGCCTCCGTTTTTCATCCTCTCTATCCGTCCAGCATCCGTCGACTGAGGTTCCATCCGCTCAAAAAGTCCTCAAAACTTTTTGAGCGGAAAATGTATCCAACGCGTCCACTCTGCATCTGCAACGCATACGGTGAACATCCGTTCTGCATCCGTCGTCATCCGTTATGCGTCCGCTATATCCACTAGGCATCTGCTGCGCATCCACGCAACTCAAATCCGCTCCAGCAGAAAACAGACACAGGAGGAAGCGAAACGGATGCGGAACAGACGCGCAGCGTTAGTAGCACGGACGGAGAAAGGATGAAAGCGGATGCAACTTGCAAAGAAAGCATTTAAAATGGAAAAAAACGTTCGCAGAGGGACCTATCTCGGATATTAAGGATGTCTAGAGATGCCTAGAGGATGCAAAAGGACACTAGTGGAAAACCTATATTGCCTATAAAAAGGGGGAGGAACTCACCTGGATCTCACTTTCAGTCCAGCAGCCCTGCTGTGCAGACCTCTGCAGCCTTCATCTGGCTCTTGCTCTTCCACAGCATCCATTGATATCCACCATGGATCATAACACAGTCCTTTTGGTGGCCACCATCATTCTGCAACAGTGCGAAGCCATCTACAGGCTCTTTCAACTGTTCTATGGGAAGAAAAGGAGGCGGCCAAGAAGCGCTGGGTCCGAAGATGGATCGGGAGAAGAGGCAGAGTACGGACTGTACAACAAGCTGAATGTGCAGCGAGGAACGAAGACCCTGTGCATTCCAGAACTTCATGAGGATGCCTCCAGCCATGTTTGATGAAGTTGTGGAGTGGCTGAGACCCAGGTTGACCAAGGCAAACACCAACTTCTGTCCCAGCCTGGACCCTGAGCTCAAGGTGGACTGACTCTGCACCACCTGGCCTCAGGGACCACCTACAGGAGCATGCAGTACGGCTGGAGGTGCCACACAACAGCATCAGCATTGTGGTCAGAGAAGTGGTAGCAGGCCATCATCGAAGAATACCTGGAGGAGCTCCTCCAGTGCCCCTCCACTGAAGAAGGCTGGAAGAAAGTTTGCAGAGCACTGGTATCAGAAGTGGAACTTCCCCCACACCGTTTGGAGCCATAGATGGCAAGCACATGGCCTGCAAAGCTCCAGCCAAGTCGGGGTCCACTTATTTCAACATACAAGGGCTTCTTCAGCATCATCCTCTTTCGCATGGTCGATGCTGACTACAAGTTCATGTACATTGATGCTTCAGGCAACGGCTCATCTTTCAGATGCCCAGGTATGCAACGCCAGTGACCTAAAGGAGGGGCTGGAACGCAACCGTCATCATGGGCTTCCCAGATCCAGACCCCCTGCCAACGACACACAAAGATGTGCCCTAACTTCATCGTGGGGATGATGCCTTCTCCCTCAGAATCTACCTCATGAAGCCCTACACTTCCAGATGCCTCACCCATGAAGAGAGGATCTTCAACTACAGGCTGCCCAGGGCAAGGGCGGGTGGTGGAGAACGCCTTTGGCATCCTGGCCAACAGGTTCCAGGTACTTCTCACCACCATGCAGCATCGCCCAGAGACCGTGAGGAGGATCGTGGAAGCTTGCTGCATCCTGCACAATCTCATGCGCACGCCGCTACCCAGTGTTGCAGTACAGGCTCGTGGACCTCCAACAAGGCAATGGGGACATGGAGCCTGGGGAATGGAGGCAAGGCGAAACCTGATTGACACTAAAGGATGTGCAAGGCCCCAACAGACCTTCACGTGAAGGGAAGAAGCAGCGCAACCTCTGAGACACTGGTGTAACTCCCCAGCTGGAGCAGTGGAGTGGCAAGGCAGGATGATAGATGATTAATGGATGCTTCCTTCAGCCTGTCTCATCACAACTGATGAGATTGGCCATGTATGTTGGGTGGGCCTACAATGAACAGGGCATTTAATAAAGAGTTGTGTTTATGTTTTACATGTGTGGATGAATGATTACATTATTATTGATAATAAAGGGCCATAGGTGTGGCACCTGGGAGGGTGGACCATACAGTCTCACTATGCTTGCACTGGAGGTTTATCTATTCCCACAGCTATTACCCATCCCACCGGTATCCCTGCACATCCCACAGCTATTAACCCATCCCAAAGGTAACCCTGCCCATCCCACTGCTATCTTACCCATCCCACAAGCATGCAAAGGCTTAAACCATTTCTAAAAGTTTCCACCAAGACTTTATTGACAAAAATAAAGGAAGCAAGTGTGTGAAGCAAAGATAATCTTTATTAATAACAAGCTGTAAAAGAAAAATGACCCAAGTCAAGTGTCAAAGCAAAAATAAAATCAACAGGTAGCCACCCAGTCTCTGGCACTCTTCTTGGTCACTTGGAGGCGTGCCCAGTCTCAGGGTGAAGGGTCCAGGTGCTGTGCAGGTGGCTGCTCCTGGAGTGCTTGGTCTGAGGCGCCACTGGAGTGCCTGGCCCGAGAGAACAACAGGGGCGATGTGTTGAGGAAGCTCTCAGACAGCTGGCTCAGCCTCGTGATGTTGAGAGCCCCTTCCTCCATGACATGAGGTGTCAGCCCCAATACCGATGACAGATTTTCTGAGGCCGGGCTTGGCTGTGGGGTGGAGGAAGGAGCAGTGTAGTGGGGCTGTCTGGTCTGCAAGCTGGGTGAGGACTGGCATGGGTGGCATCGGTGGCATGGGTGGCATCAGTGGCACCGGTGGCGTACAATGTACCTGTGCCTGGACTGGGAAGGGCTGCCTGTTGCTGCTGGACCTCCTGGTAGCCGTAGCCTTGGTAGGGGAGGCCTGTGGAAAGCCTTGGAAGGGCAGTGACATCACCTGGGGTGGAGGAGCAGGCCTGGACTGGGTGGGAGCAGGTTCAGCTTGGTCTGGAGGGTTGTGAAGAAGATTGGTGATCCTGTCCTTCACCACCTGTACTGTGTTTCTGACATGTTCATGAGGGTCTGGTTGACGTAGGTGAGGAAGGGCTTGCAGTTGGAGGATGGGACGTCGGTGTGTACCAGCTGAGAGAGGAGATCTACGTTGCTCCTGATGGTGTCCCTGATCTCCAGCAGGACAGTGTGGCTCTGCCCCTCCGGTCTGCCTCTCTGCCTTTTTGGTGGAGGTGGAGCTGGGGGTGGATGCGGGTTGGGCTGTGGTGGAAGTGCCCTCTCCTTGCTCCCACTGCGTCAGGGGGTCCTCCATGCGCTCCGCCATGGGTAGTACAGCTGTCGGGGGGGTCTCCATCGTGGCACGCTCCACAGATACCTGCCTGGACACAGGAGCTGACTCTTGGCAGAAGAGGACTGGTCTCAGCAGGCTGCCTGAGAGAGAGGGTTGTGGAGGGCTGCTCCTCGGTGGTGGATCTCACCTCCAAGAAGCTTGCACTTGGCCATCACGTAGGTCTCTATGTCCGTCAGCTTGACCGCGGCCTGGCCAGATTTCTTGAGGTGCAGCTTCCCGTACCAGGTGTGCATGTGCTTCCACCAGACGAGGAGCACCTCTGAAGTGTAGCCCAGGCTCTCCGCCTTCTCTCTCCAAGCAGCCTGCTTCCTCTTGTGTCTCGATAAGAGCCTGTGTCCCTTCCGCCAAAAGATATTCATTCTCCCTCAGCCACTCCAGCACCTCCTCCTCATGTTTCTCTTCGATTGTGTATTGCCTCCTCTCCCGTTCACGCGTCTGCCTCTTCCTCCCTTTGGCAGGGCCATATGGGCCCTCATCAGAGGGGCTTCGAGGTTGTAGGGGCTGCTCCTCCACACCAGCAGCAGCAGCAGCAGCAATAAACAACAGTAGCAGCAAAAGCAGGACCAGCAGCACCACCACCAGCAGCAGCACCAGCAGCACCAGCAGGACCAGGAATAGCACCAGCAGAGTAAGCACCAGCAGCGCCAGCAGGACCAGGATCAGCAGCAGCAGAGTAAGCACCAGCAGCGCCAGCAGGACCAGCAGCACCAGCAGAGTAAGCACCAGCAGAAGCACCAGCACCAGGAGCAGTGCCAGCAGAGTAAACACCAGCACCAGGAGCAGTGCCAGGAGAGTAAGCATCAGCAGAAGCACCACCACCAGAAGCAGCATCAGCAGAAGCACCACCACCAAGAAGAGCGAGCCCGGGCAGCAGAAGCCCCAAGCAGAAGCAGAGTCAGGGCCAGGGGTGGGAGGGTGGCCCTGTCCCTCTTGCCAGGGCTGGCAGCAGATGGCAGAGGCTTCCTTTTCTTCCCCATGGTTGTTGGGTTGCTGGCTGGCTGGCTGGCTGGCAGGCTGTGTCTGAAAGCAGGTCTTTCCTCTGAATGGTGACCTGCTTGCGAGCTGCTTCCCTTTATATCTGCGGGGCTGACGCAATGCATCCTCCCCACATGCGCAGTGAATGCTAGGCATCCGCTAGGCTTCCACTAGGCTTCCGCTCTGCATCCGCTTCATCCGCTTGCATCCGCTCTGCATCCGCTCTTTCCGTTCCGCGTCCGCTTTGCTGTGCTGCCCTGGAAGCCTTGCGGTGTTGCCATCCGCTCCCATCCACTAGGCTTCCATGGAGCATCCGCTTTCCATCTGCCCTACGTCCTCCCCCGTCCGTTCCTTTCTGTGTTGTCCGCTCTGGTTATGCAAATTCGGGGCACTTTTTGAGAGCGGATAACAACGGATGGAACATTTTGCTCGTCCACTGTGTCCTTTTTACAAATGTTTTGCATCAGTTGGCCAGTGTGACAGGGCCTTTAGTTGGTAGAGTTCACAACATGCCTTCCCTGCCTGATTGGGTGAGCTGGGCTGATGTAATTGGACAAAGATGATTCTGTAGGTAGCCTGGCACCATGCCATATAAGGTTTTAAAGGTTATAACCAACACCTTGGATTAGACCTGGAAGCAAACTGTCATCAATGCAGCTCACACAGCAAAGATGTTATATATGCCATTCTTTGGGTACCTAAAATTGTCTGTGCAGCCACATTCTATATCAGCTGAAGCTTCCAAATACTTTTCAAGGATAGCCCATTTCAGTAGTCCAAATGGAGATGATTGAATGGCGAAGTCTTCCTAGCTAGGAAAGGGCATAACTGGCACACAATATAAAATCATGGCTGCCACCTGCTCTTCACGCAGGTAATGCATCCATCCTTGCCCTACTTTGACTTCACAGCTGTGAAAGATTGGTTCAGAGGATTGGGAATTGATGGGAGTTTTGTTGGTTTGTCTCCTTTCAAAGTTAATTCCAATCAGTGATGACTGTGGAGGAGGGGTTCTGCCCTCAGCTCCTAGTATGGGAGTGCTACAGGGTAACCCTTCCCTTTTTAACATCTATATGAGACTGCTGGGTGAGCTCATTCATCGCCATAAGGTGAGGTATCATGAATATGCTGATGGTACCAATTATATCTCTACTTTTGGACAATTAAGTGATGCTGTGAAGATCTCAACCTGGAAGCTGTGGGGGTCTGGATTGAGAACAATGAGCTTCAGCTGAATCCTAGCAAAACTGAATGGCTCTGGATTTTAGGGCCTACTGCTTCCAGGACTGTGCAATCATTGGTACTACAGAAGTACCAGACAGACCCAGTGAGCAATCTTGTGTTGTCCTATTCTCCCAATTCTGTTTGATGAGTCGGTGGCAGTCATGACTAGGAGGGGCTTTGCTAAACTTTGTCTTGTGTGCCAGTTGCTCCTGGATCATCAGGCCGATTACAGTCAACACCAGATTGGACTACTGTAATGTGCTGAACATGGGGCTGCCATTGAAGACTACCTGACTGGATAGAGTTCATCAGCTGACAGACAATACAGCAGCATGGGCAGTTATGTGCATTCCTAAAAACAGCATGTACAACACCTCTGCTCTAAGTTGCATTGGCTGCCAGTTTGTTTTGGGGCCCAATTCAAGGTGCTGGTTTAAACTTTAAATGCCTTTATGGCATGAGACCGGGCTATCCAAAGGGCTACCACTCCACAGTCAAATCAACTCACCCCATTAGATCTGGCAGAGAAAGCATGCAGCAGAAACCATCAGTTTGGGACCTACATTTGGTGGATGATAGGAGACATGCCTTCTCTGCTGTGGCACCTGCCTTATGAAATATGTTTCCCCCTGAAATTAGATTAGCCCCATCTCTTGTGACATTTCAGAAGTCCCTCAAGGCCCAAATATGTAATCAGGCCTGGGACTCGCAGGGAACTGGAGACATGCTCCCTCCATGAGGTAGTCATTCTTATCCTCTGTCTCAGGTTATATTGTTTGTTATGTTGTTTTATGATATTTGCTTTGTAATGTGTTGTTTTTATATCTGTTGTTTTACCTGACAGATTATTATTAAAATACATGATATTTTACCTTGTTGTTTTTCTATGAACTTTGAAAAATGCCTTGAAAAACAAAGAAGGTTTTTTTTTAATTAACAGCAATCAACTGACATTCTTTATTTGGAAAATAGTTAAGGTTGTTTCATAATTACTTGGTCCTTGGAATTTAAGCATATACTCTATTATTTGTAAAATACTCAATTAAAGAAACAATTGAATACAGTATATGGTATAAATGGCATGGAGGATACTTAAAATATATATATTGATTTTTGCATTAGAGTGATAATGCTTGATGATTTTTATTTTTTCCATTATTTGTACTGTATCTTGTCAGATTTCTACATAAAGAATGTTGGGTCATCAAAATGATTGTAAATTTATTTCATATTATTAATACATAATTGTAATTACAATTCCACAAGGGCAATCTTATATTTTTGATATTGTAAGAAGTTCTAGGAGTGTGAAACAAATGCTGCAGGCATTTTAAACAATAAATAAAAAGACTGTTCTTTACCAAGCCCCATGTATTAGACCCTATGTAAAGATCCACTATTCTTCATAAGCTGGAAGTGAAATTAGTTGTGTTCCTTGGAAGATGAGTTCTCTCTTTTGGCCTTTAAGGCATATTGTAATTGTGTCAGATAGTCCTGGAAATAAGGCAAACAGAAAAAAATCCTTAATCTATAATTAATTAATATAAAATGCTACAGATATAACTGTCTGCTAATGTACTTATATATCTTAATTCTTATATTCTATCTACTCAAAGTTGGTATAAGATTGTCTTCATGCAGCTTGCATTGTGAAGATACATTTGCTTATTGTCTAAAGAGCACAAAGAAATATTTGGAAGATATTCAATTTACTGTAATTTGGAGATACAGTGTGGGTTCACACCTCATACAGGTGCTTGAATCCTTCTCGTCCTCACTGGTCAGCACTAGTTCTATCAGTGTGAGAAACACATTGGATTAAATGCCTCCTCCTCCCCCAATGAATGGCTTAGCTTTTTTGGGTGGAAAAGTTTGTCCTAGGATTAGAGCGCTTTTTCCTACTGATTGCTGGATCAGGATAACTGTACGTTTAAACACAAATAGCATTCTCCACAGGACGTTTGAATCTCTTTTTATGAAATACAAACTGGTTTTTTGAAATCACTTTTTAGTCCAATGATTATTCACTGGGCCATTTACTGATTCATTGTGGAATGCTTTCAGCTGTTCTGGTGGGAGCTTGAAACTCAGCCTGGCAGGATGGAAAAGCAGCAGACAAATGATTGTCCAACCTGACTTTTGAAAAAGAGGCTCAATTTCTTCAAGATAAAGTGAGCCAAAATGAGCTGGAATGCCTTGCTAACCCCTCGAGACCATTGCTATGATAACAGTTGTTGTCCTGGAAATCTAATGCCTGCAAAAGGGTTAAATGCTGGCCAATGGGCAATATCAGTGACATGCCTCTGAATTGAACATGCTCCTAGAGCGAGGCTGTGGACTGGTGTTTCTCAATGAATAGGGGCCACTCCAAGGGAGTTTTCCCTTGAATGGAATGGGGTCAGGGAGCCGCTTTGGGGAACAATGGTTGCCACCAGCAAGCTGAATTTCTTACAATCACACACCATACCCCCTGATCAAATAGCTCCTTTGTCAGGCTGATATAAAAACATGTCATACAATGATGATCTGGAAGAATGACATGGGCTAGCCTTTCATGGAGATCAGAAGGGCTTGTTATGCACAAAAGGGAGCCCCTGTCAGAGTCAAGAATGGGGGAAAGAAACAGAGAATAAAAAGGAGCGAATGGAAACAAACAGTAACAGCCACAGCAGCAACAACAGAAGAGAGAGTGAGTGGGGAAGTCGTGCTTGGTTCTGCTGCAAGATGCTTTGGGGGACTGAGAAAATTGCTCTAAATCTGCTGTGGTGTCAACAGATAATTCTAGTGGGTTCGGTCCGAAAGGCTCCATTGTCATTCTGCACTGGGACAGAAAAAATTGCTGGGTGGGAAAAGGTCAGTAGGCCCAACAAACCTGCCCCAACCTTATTTTTTAAACTTTGCCTCAATCTCTGAGAAATAAGCAGTCATAGAATAACAATAAATCTGATAAAAAGGAAGTGCTATATAAAAAGAGAGAGAATACATTTATTTGTTTGGTAAAAGGTCAAATTTCTAGCATTTTAAAGCCAAATATTAAATAAAAGTGAAAGTCAACATCAAGAAGACAGTTGGAAAAAAATAAATAATTGCCTGGGGATAGTCTGAATGTTTAATCACAGGAGATTTAAAGAAGTCTTAAATAAGTATCATTGGAGATCCTTGTAAAAATCAATGCAACATATAAAATGGATTATTATAGCTATAATAGCATATTACAATTACCTTTGGCAAAAAAGGTAGGAATGAATCATATGAATATTCTAAACTTAGTTATCCCTTTTTATTTCCTACATGGGGGAGATTACATGTGATTGCAACATTATTTGCTGATGTTTTAAAATTTCTATCCACTTTTACTTTTACTTATCTTTACTAACTTTCAATATTTTTATTTTCCTTTTTTGGCCTGATACCAGATAAAGTCCAATATATTTTGGCATCTGAAGCAAAAAATAAAATAAAAAATACAATGTTTCTTCTTTCCCAGTGATAAAAAATATATAAAACAACATATGATGAATAACATTAGTTATTTATCTGATAACAATAAGTTAATTCCATCAAGATGTATCAACTGCATTTACTGAACAACTCATTTTTGCACAATAGCACAATTTGACTCTTGATAACTGGGATGAAGTAAAATGTTAGTAAGAAAGGTAGGCTATACGAAGAAACCTTTTGTGGGGCTGCTGTGTTGATTGCACTGTAGCTTCAAAATTAAACCTTCTGCAGATAAGGCTAATCTAAAGTAATTTCTTAACACCCATTGCATAGCTGATTGTTAACAGAAGCTACTGCACTCTACATCAAGCCTGCTAAAAATATAAAGGAACGATTGTAATTCAGGAAAGTACAACTGTTGTATAAGTATCAGGCTTCAAATTTAGTTACTGTCATTTCCATGTGTTAGGAAAGACCTAGGAGAAGACAGTACTGAGCTAGCATAATATGTAATGTTAGTTTCTACTGTATTTTCTATTATCAGCTTGGGCTTCTTTCTTTATATTTTTTCCTATTTTTGCAGATGAACAAAGACTACTGCATTTTGATATCTATCTCTTCACTCTTAAGAGTATGAACAACTACTTTTTTATAGCTGTGAAACTTTTTTTTTCATGGAAACTCATCAAATCTAGAAATATGGGAGGGCCTTTAGTGATGTGGTTAAATTATTTAAAAACTATAGTATTTATTATGTAATTGAACATATGTGGGGTATATTTGCCTTTTAAAATATTAGTATACTGTGTGTGGTAGGCTAGAAATACGGGATAGCAGAAAATATAAATCAAAGCTATACCATCAATTTTAATACTGTCTTGTTTTTCAAAACAGGGAGCTGATTCTGATAAGTGCCATACATACCACATTGATTATAGTAAATATTTCATCTGTATGCACTTAGAAAAGGAAAGAACTAGTATCATGTAGCTAGTTGTATATAGCTGTGATGGTGAACCTATGGCACGCATGCTGGAAGTGGCATGTAGAGCCATCTCTCTGGGCATGCCAGCTGTTGCCTGTTGCTCTTCTGGGCTCCAGCATGTGCATGCGCATTGGCCAGCTGGTCCTCTGATTTCCTGTGTAAGCATGTGCGTGAACACTCCTGTTTCGGCACTTAGTGCTGAAAAGGTTCGCTACCACTGGTATATAGTTTCAGAAACTACTGTAGCTCTGAAGTTTCTGAATGATTGCAGGGATAATGATACCCATCTTATTTCCTACCCCTCCCTTTTCTTCACTTAAATATGTAATTAATAAATGGAAGAATCTGAAACTATAACCATGGTAGCCTAGTTAATCCAGTCATCCGAAACTAAGTTTATATATAGGTGGTGGCAGGGTAACTTTTCTTAATAAATTAGATCTGCTTTTGCATTAATACCACAGGAACAAGTTGATGGGATCACTTCCTTCCTTTCCAGGAATTGAAGAACAAGAATTCTGCAAATGCAAAATTCCTTCAAATTACCATACTATACTCATTTAGCAGAGAAATAAAAGTGAATCAGAACAAAGCATCTGAACATAAGGAGACTAGTATATTTACCGTACTTCTAAAAATATTCTCATGTTTCAGTGTCAGATATGTGAATTTACAAGTTTTAATATCAAACTGTTAGTCAAATTTAAGATACATCCCTTGCTACTGATGCTATATCTATTATACAAAATTCCAAACTGTAAAATTCCGACTACTTAGTTCCTACAGTTGAATTCCTAATTAGATTTACTCAGAAGTCCAGTTGAGTTCAATGGTGCTTACTTTGTGATAAGTATCCCCCAAAGTTCACTGCATATATCAGTACACACATACACAGCATTGCACATTTGTATGCTTGTAACCTGGCAAGTAATTTTCTAGTAAATCTGATCTCCAGTGCTGTACAACAATGGATGCCTGGTGTCATGTATTATATTAATACAAAAGCACTCAGATACCATGGTGATAAGTGCATTAGAAATCCTTAAAACAGCTGCATTCTTATTCTGCAAATTGCACCCCTCCCAACTGGGAATTTTGAACTGTCGAGGCACTTGAAACCTATGAAAAAGACCTTGTGTTTTTACAAGAAACAGAAGCTGCTGGACAGTTCATTGCTATGGGGATGTAACTAAACTGGACTTGTTTAAGGCAGAGGGCACAAACTAAGAACAAAAAATAGACACAAGAGGGGGGAGAAGGAAGGAGCTGCATTGATTTCAGTCTGTTCAGGTCTAGCTAGAAAACACAATGCAATGAAACGGTCCCTTAGGCGGCAAATCTCTTTAGGGAGTTTTTTCCCAGGGTTTGAAGTAGAGTTGGAATGGTGCAACAGAGACAAGGCAGAGATGTGAAGCATGTCTTACAGAAGTGTAAAGTGCTATCTTTCTGCTTGTGCTTTTGTATTTGTTTGTTGGCATAAAGGTGAAGCAGAGCCAGGTAGATAAAGATCTCAGTCTTGTCTTATTGTAGGTGCAACTTCTAAAAGTTCTAATGCCTTTGAGAAAGTCAATAGGAAAACTGATTTGATCAATTCATGAATCCTGTTCTCTTTGTTATTCTACAGCCTGCCCCATACTTCCTTCTACTGTTTAATTTCCACTCAGATCTCCATATTTTCCTTTAATGTTTATAGTAGATGCTGTAGAATGCAATGTACCTTTCTTTCTTCCCCTCTTTTTTTTTCTTTGTATGACCCTTTAATCCACGGGTGTCAAACTCAATAGCATCATGTGACGTATCCTGACAATTTTTGCCTTTGCAGAGCCAGGGTGGGGAGTTGCCCTTTGCGTGATTTTATTCAGCCTGTGGATTGCCAGTTTGATAGGCCTGCTTTCATCCCTTTCTTTGTGGGTGGAGTTGGGGCGACTGAATGGAGTTGAGTATTTACTGGCTGGATGCCCTTCCTGATGCCTAAATGGAATTCACAGCAGATATTTTCTCTTTGCGTCCTGATAAGAGAAACATCTGCTACTACCTAGGACTGAACTCTCAACCTTCTGAGTCAGAGGTGAGCGACTTCACCTCTTAGTGATCACATAGCTCTTTCTTTCCTCCCCTCTAATATATGATTATTCCTGTTCTCGACACACACACACACACACACACACACCCCACAGTATTATCAGTTGTTTTATATTGAAATGAACAATTATTTATCAGGCTTGTTTACAAAGCTACATTAGTTGAACTGACATATCATGCTAAACCATTGAAGTTCTAAATCAGGGGTCGCTATCCTTTTGGACCTCAAGGACCACCAAACACATAATTTTAAATCCCATGGACCAGAGACCCTGAGAAAATCCCAAAAAAACTTTTCAGGAAAATTTCCCACCCCATTTTCCTACCGATCAATCATTCTTTATTTGGGATCGTAGGATACTGTCTCCAGCTTTGTTCTCAAGGGGGGTGGGAGAGAGACTTTTGGCTTCATGCAAGGAAAGCAGAAGTCTTTCTCTCTCTCCCCCAAACTCCATCAGAAATGAGTCTTTGCTGGTGCAGCCTCTTGGAGCAGGATGCCTTGCAGAGCCCCAAAGACTCATTTCTGGTGGAGTTTGTGGGAGAGAAAGAAAGACTTTTGCTGCTTTCGTTGTGTGTAGCCAAAAGCAGTAGTGGAAAGAAGTAGCCCTGTGGCCAGGCCAGGCGCGTGGGGCAAGTTTCCCCCTTCTGCCCTTTCCCTCCTCCCCTCATTACCTCGTGTTGTTCGCAATGCAAGCGACGCAAGCCTTGTGTTCCTGCACAGCCTGAATTAATTACTTTGGGGGGGGGGACAATTCTCTGCGGACCACCAAAATTTTCTTGTGGACCACCAAAATTTTCTTGTGGACTACCAGTGGTCCCCGGCCCACTGGTTGGTGACCACTGTGCTAAACCATATATGTGAATCCTTATACTAAAACTGCTTTCCATCCCACTTTCTCCTTTGAAAGTCATAATGAAGTAAAAAAACCTGGAAATGTCTATTTTTTTTACTGGCTTTCTTTGAAACAGATAGCCATCTTCCTTTAAATTTCTCTATGCCTAATTTACAGTTATGTCATCAGCTGGTTTATTTTATTTCCTTCATCTATTGAATGAGTCAGAATGAAGTATAATCAATATGTCAATGAAACTCAATTCTGTAATTTTTATCATTTCAATCAGGGAAATCCACACTGGTATCTGGTCTCAGGAATGAGCTAAATGAAGCCAATGAATTAAAATTAAATCCTGAGAAGATTTAAGCCCCGTGATTCACTAATTCATTTATGGAAGTTGAGTGTGCAATTTAGACAGTCTTGCATGGACCTTGAAAGTTTGGTAGACTTCCTGGATCCAGTATCATTATCTGGATAGAGCTGACTTTTGAGATTCAAAGTCCTTTTATCAATCATCAGCTGATTTAAAAAGCATGTCAGCTCTAGATCAGAAGTTGTCTGGTCATATTTATTTATGCCTTCATAGGTCCTTAAGTAGCTTACAGTACTGATTAAAATATAAGTCAGAATGTTTCACTACTGTAGTATGAAATGTTTATATTTGTGATCAAATGAGATAATATATTACATTTAAAAGAGCTGCAGTTGTTGCCAGGTTATTTTTGTGGCCAAAGAAAGGTACAGGTGATTTTCTTTAAAATATTAACTATTTGAGGCTAATTTTTTAAAGAAACATTTCTCTCTATTGCTGCTTTCCCATTTTCAAGACCTCCCCAAAGTACCTTTTGCTCATTATGTTATAATGGCAATTTGTAAAATATTTTTTCCCCTGAGAGATATCATTGCTCTAATGTTAAAATCATTCTCTTTAAACTGCCATCCTTGCCCAATATATTTTCTTGTCTTTTAATGTTGATTTGAATTGTATGTTATTTCATTGAATTTTAAAATGTTATTTTCATGTCTGTATACAAATAGAGTCTCTTGGTACAGAAGATTGGTATAGTCTTCCAATCAATGTTAAACTTCCCAATTAAAAACTGGTATTTTTGATTATCTTACGTTGCTGCTATTCTTGTTATTGCCAGTACTATTTAATGTTTATTAAAATTAATTAAAAATTAAGTGAAATTATTGTATGCACAAAGATGAAACAATTCAGCATTACCCACAATGGAGAAATGATTGGTGAAGAGGATGGAATATGCAGAAATGGCTAAATTTACTTTTTTGACCAGAGAAAAGACAATGTCTACATTTATTGCTGACTGGAAACACTAGATTTTTTTTTGAATGAAAGAGGAAAAGGAAACTTATCATTTAAGGTTTTGATAATTAGACGGGAATAGATTATATGAAGAAGGGAGCAATGCTGTAACAACAGAGTAATTGGGCTTCATTGCTATAAAGAAAATCAGAAGTTACTTCTTTGTTTTTTTCCCGTTTTATTTTTCTTTTCCTTCTTACACTTTTAGCTTTCTCTTTGATTCTTCCTTTTTCTTAATTTATATTAGTTTGTATTTTTTTTTATCTTCTCTTTAACAGAACAACAGAGTTGGAAGGGATTTTGGAAGTCTTATAGTACAACCCATGGATGTCCAGTCTCTCCTTAAAAGTCTCCATTGATGGACACATAATTTCTGAAGGCAAGCCTGGTTAATTGTTCTCACAGTTAGCAATGAGTTCTTAGTTTTCCTTAGTTCTAGGTTACTTCTCTCCTTAATTAGTTTCCATCCATTGTTTTTTGTCTTGCCCTCTGGTACTTTGAAAATAGGTTGACCCTCTCTTTTTCGTGGGAGTCCCTCAAATATTGGAACACTGGAATACTGGAACACTGCTATATATCACCTTTAGTCCTTCTTTTTGCTAGATTTTCTGCTTAGATTACCAATTTTCTGCAACTGTACAGGTGAAACTTGAAAAATTAGAGTATCGTGCAAAAGTTCATTTATTTCAGTAATGCAACTTAAAAGGTTAAACTAATGCATGAGATAGACTCATTACATGCAAAGCAAGATAGCCGTGACATAATAGAGATGATCATGGTTTACAGCTCGTGAAAACCCGAAATCCACAATCTCAGAAAATTAGAATATTGTGAAAAAGTTCAATATTCTAGGCTCAAAGTGTCCCACTCTAATC